>SNQJ01S0009123.1:99924-145005 GCA_010110895.2 Picea sitchensis | reverse complement strand
TAATATACTAATTATTAAACATCAATAAACTATACATTAATAAACATTAATAAACTTTGGAAATTATTAATGAACTAATTAATAAACATAACCAACATTAATAAACTCTAAAACCCTAATAACAAACATTAATAGAATTTGAAACCCTTATTCAATATAAACTAATTATTAAATTTCAATAAACTTGATTAACTAATAAACTTCAATAAACTTTGATAAACACACAACTTTGAAACTATATATTAATAAACATTAAAAAACTTTGAATTTATTAATGAACTGATTAATTATAACAAACATCCAAAACCCTAATTCAATATAATAAACTTAATACACTTTGAAATTATTATATTATTATTAATTCAAAGTTTATTATTGTTTGAAACAATCAAAACCCTAATATAAATAATGTGAGAATTTTTTTTTTTACTCTAATAAATACATAAACCCTAATTAAATCAAAAATAACTTTTACCAAAACAACCTAGCCGACACTTAGCTTTCACGCCTTTTTCCAATATTAATAACAAATCTTCTCATTATCTTAACTCAGGCTCATTGAAAACTCAAGATGGATCCCGATTGATCCAAACGTCGTATTAATTCTATTGACTTAATCAGGTTTCTCCTAATTAATCATGAGTAGTCATGTAGTCTCAGACATTGAAGAAAGAAGAAGAGGTTGAGAATCTTGAAGAAGAAGTTGTCACATTGAGAAGTAAAATTGTCAAGCTCAACAAGAATGTTGAAGAGACAGAAACATCCACATTAATTATAGAGAATGAAGAGAAACACTCTAGGTTTCTAGAAAAGAAGAAAGAAGAAAATAGAAAGAGTTATGCAGAAGTAATCAAATTAAAGAATCATGGTCAACCAAAATCTAAGAAAAGTATTGAAGATACATCTTCACGAAGACCATCCATGTTCAAGCCACAAAGAAGATTTAGTCATGATCATGATCAGTCAAGGAAGAAATTTAGAAGGACTACACCACAAAGGATATCATTCACTCCTAGGTATGCAAATTTCTTTTATGGTCATTTTTTTATTGTACTAATTTTGGACATAAGGTTGAAGATTATAGGGATTATAAAAGAAATGTTCAAGCAAGAAGTTCCTATCTGGCCCCACGTAACATTGAATTTTACAAATGTCATAACTATGGACACATATCTAGTGATTGTAGAAGCATGATCGATACTTCCATGAAAGATAACACTGATATCAGATATAAGAACATATGGATAAGAAAATAGGAAGAACAGGTGAACAAATAGTAGGTAAAAAAGATCGTAAGATTGGCAATAAAACAAGATGAAGAAAATTCTACAGAGAAAAAGAAAGATGTCAGATACATAACGGTTTGGAAAATAACTAAAATAAAAGAAGGACATGCAAATAAGGAATAGGTTCAAGAGATTGTACTTTCAAGCATTGTAGTGAAAGATGAATCCACAAACAGAAAGAAAGAAGTCAGAGCTCAGGAAGATGATGAATCTACCAATGAAGATGATGATGAATCTACCAATGAATATTATGATGAATAAAGATCATAGCATGAATTGTTCTGAGCCATCCAGATTAGAGAATCCCAGGTAATATGGATATTAGATAGGGGGAGTATATGCGGTAGCTAAGACAAACCATATAACCATCCTTTGAGAAACTTGAAGAATTTGAGTAGAGAGATTCAGTGAATTCAAATAGTAGAAGTACAATATGATAGATTAATCATTTGTAGTAGTACTTCATGATAGTACAGTGACATATGAGTCAAAATTATGGACATTTGTGTAGCAGATCCTTGAACAGTATGGATAGATATGGACGTGAAATGATATTATTTGAACAGGGAACTTGAAGAAGAAGTCTACATTAAAAAAATGGTTCCTAGAGAATGGTACTCTAGACTGGATAGATATCTACAGCAGGCAGGGTTCAGAAAAGGAAGTGAAAACAACAACCTCTACATCAAGGTAACTCAAGATTGTTTTTTATTAATTGAATTTTATGTTGATATTATTTTTGAAAGTACTAATGACAGTTTAAGCTAGAAATTTGCAAAGGATATGCATAATGAATTTGAACGTCATTAATTGGAGAACTCTCATTCTTTCTCAGTCTTCAGATACATCAAAGAAGCCAAGGAATTTTTATTTCTCAAACTAAGTGTATCAAAGAAATGCTAAAGAGGTTCAGAATGGAATATTTCAAACCCATTATCACTCCTATAAAAACTAGTTGCAAATTGAGAAAATATGATGATTCAAAGTCTACAGGCCATGGGAAATACAGGTCAATGATTGGTATCTTACTATATGTGACAACATCTAGAACAGACGTAATGTAGGAAGTTGGACAGGTGGCATGATTTGAAGAAGCACCAAATGAATCACATGTATTAGCAGTGAATAGGATTTTTAGATATCTCAACGGAAAAAAATATTTTGGATTATGGTATCCAAAAGGAAATGATTTATCACTTATTGCCTACATAGATGCAGATTGGTAAGGTTGCATTGATGACCAAAGAAGCACCAGTGGAGCAATGTTCTACTTGTGTGAGTGTTTAGTATCATGGCTAAGAAAAAAACAATCATTAATATCTTTATCTACAACTGAGGCAGAGTATATCACAACATCAGGATGTTGTACACATGTTCTATGGATGAAAAAAAATCTAAAATATATACAGGTTGAGTATGATGAGACCATTCCAATCTATTGTGATAATACAAGCACCATCAATATCTCAAAGAACCTGGTGATGCACTCCAAGAAGAAGTACATTCCAATCAAGTATCACTTTCTAAGGGAATAGGTTGCAAACAAGAACATCAGAGTTGAATATGTGGGCACAAAAGAACAAGTGGTAGACATCTTTACAAAACTATTTCCACGAGAAGCCTTTGAATATCTTCACCAGAGACTCAGAGTAATTTATACTCCAAAATGAGTTATTTCAAATGATTGTCATATATGTCTTAGATTTACACGAGGAAGCACCATAAATAAGACATGTCAGGTTGGGAGATCAGTTTCAGGAAGAGTTAAGTCATGGGGAGAAACCCTGGATGGAAAGATACCTTTTCCATTAATGACAAAGGGGGAGATATTTATCAGATGCAAAGGTAAATGATTGGAGAAAGAAAACAGAGGCATGGTTCCAGGGGGAGCATGAGTGATATGAATTCAATATTGCATCAGAGTGTTTCCATCAATGCCAAAGGGGGATATTCTTGAAGATTTTGGTTGGTTGTCATTGATGTCAACCCTTGAAGAAAGTCTGGTGGAAAATTTCGGTACCACAAAGTTTTGGGTAATGGACCAAAGTTGTTTGATGGATAATGGTATGAGTTTTGATATATTTGAAGGTAATGATATTCCATATGGACAGTACATGTCATAACATTTCCGGTGGTATATAGAATGTCACATAACTCCTCACGTTTAGAGAGTTATGGTCATTTGAAGTTGGACAAAGGTTTGGGTAATGGACCCAAGTTTGTTTGATGAATAATGGTATGAGTTTTGATATATTTGTAGGTAATAATATTCTATATGGATAGTACAGGCCATGTCATTTCCAGTGGTATGTGGAATGTCACATAAATCCTCACGGTTAGAGAGTTATTTCCATGTGAATTTGGAAAACCCTCATGAGTCATCTACAAGACCCAAAAGGTCCAAGTAGTCAAAGAGGTTTAAGAGATTTTAGAAGGTAAATAATAAAGTGAAGTGATGAGTGTATTATAAGTCAAAGTGAATACAAAAGAAATTATTTAAATAATAAAGTTAATGGAAAAATTACTAAGTGGACAAGTGGTTAGAAGTGGGTTAACCCTAAAATAAGGAAAGTGGGTTAAGATGGTTAAAAGGTAACCCCTTGAGAAAGCTACATAAAAGTATAAATAAGAGACATGACTCTCTCATTTTAATTACACTTGAGCATATTGAATATATACAGGTGAATCGGGTAACCAAAGGATATCTAAGCCAAATTTCTGAGGGAAGGTGAAGTAAAGAAGGACAAAATTCAAGGGAGGATAAATTATTTTGATGATGCTTTCTAAGGTATGTTATTTACATGTCTTCTCACCATTTTCACAATAACGTTTTCTCTATAATGATTCATATCGTGAAATTGGGAGGCCATCACGGAAACATATCCAAGTAGCTATGATACAAATTTCAAATTGTGGGTCATTTTATTTTTGGAGTTACACATCGTGGAAAATAGGATTTGTGGTTGGTATTTAAACTAGTCTAAAATAGGTGTTTCGAGTAAAAACGTAATAAATTATTCATAACAGATCCAAATTCAGTAAGAAAAAATGAATTGGTTCGAGTACATCCTATAGTATTCTATGTACAATTTTCAGATCTAGACAAAAAATATTATTTGTGGGGCACGCTCTTCAATTTCCCTCTATAGAATAAGCCAGAATTCAACAAAGTATGCCATTTTTTCTATAACTCATTTTATGAGAGGTGTCAAGTAGCAAAATCTGTACGAATTACATAAAAGACACCAAATAATATTGTGTACCATTTTCATATATTTATTCATTACAGGTACATAGTTATGATTATTGCAAGTTAGGGTTTTTGACTAATCCAAAATTAGTCATGTGAGACCTAAATAATGTTTGATGAAAATGCTAGTCTCTTGTTATTAAAGTTAAGGAAGGTTTGCAGGTATGTGATCATATACATCAGGTCTATTACAGAGTTACACGTCAGATTTGGATGATGAAATTGATGAGGGTTTTTCATTGAGTTACATGTTGGGTACATCATTGAGACAAGTAGTTGATAAATTGGCACATACATGAGGTGTATAGTTGATGATGTTGGTACATCTTGATGAGTCATAGTTTATGTGTATTTGATACATGATTGGTACATAATCGGTAAATGGTTGGAGGCACTTGTTAGTAGTATTGTTGACACATGGTTTATGGACGATGTATCATACTTGTGTTGGTATATTATTAGAAGCACATGTTGATCTTCGTGATGACTATGAGTTTTTTTGTTATGCTTGGTTGATGCACATATTTGAGATTTCTCTTGGTGATTGATATCGGTGAGTAGATATAATTTGGTTGATAAGATTGATGAGACAGGTTGTTGTGATAGGTTGTTTGGACAGGTTGTTGTGACAAGTTATTTGTACAGGTTTAGTGCATGGTTGATGCACTTATTCATGGTACAGGTTGAGGTACATGTTGGTTCATGGTTGATGCACTTGTTTATTGTACAAGTTGATTACAAGTTGTTTGGTACAAGTTGGTGCATGGTTTATGCACTTCTTTACGATACATGTTGATTACAGGTTGAGGTACACGTTGATGCATGGTTCAAGTTATTGGTACATATTAATTGCTATAGTTTTACAACAATATATCTCACAGTGATAGTGTGAGAGTGGTTCCATCATTGTACTTATACTTCAGGGCGGTTGGACAGGGCAAGGATAGGTGGTTGTATCCACCTTCTAGTTGTAGCCGAAGAACATAGGGGGTTGTAGCCTCCTTCTGGTTGTATCCAGAGAATTGGGAAGTTGGAGCTTCCCTCAGGTTGTAGCCTGAGAAAATAGGGGGTTGTAGCCTCCTTCTGGTTGTAGCCAGAGAATTGGGGAGTTGGAGTTCCTTCAGGTTGTAGCTTGAGAAACTAAGGGGTTGGAGCCTCCTTCCAGTTGCAGATGGAAAAAAAAGGAAGTTGGTGCTTCCAATGAATGTAATTCTTAAATACATATAAGAAAAAGCATTACATGGTTTTCTCTCACTTTGGGTTTCCACATAAAAACACTCGTGTACTGTGTATTTGTATGATTGTTCATTTGTTCATTGTGTATTTACTCTGCAACTATTGGAGGATAATGCTAGATTGATATAACACTTTCATTTGTGGTTAAAAATGATTGAATTACTCTATTACTAATTCATTGCCCCCCTCTCCCCTCCCCTCTCAGTAATCCAACAATTGGTTGGTGCAAATAGATATAGCTCCTTTACCCATGACTTGTACTTAATTTTTATTTCCAATACTCTTCTCAATTTTACTAATTCATCAATGCTAGGAAACATTTATTTGTTTCCACTCATTGATTTTGGAAACTACTATATAATTACCATATATCTTTATTACCTTATTCTACTCAATAGGAATTGATAAATTTATTTTCATTCTTTTCACTTCCATTTTCATCTCTCTTACTGAAATTTGCATTTTCTTTATCCCTATCATAATGTTTTCTTTTGCATTCAGATGCATAATGTTGAAACCTTGGATATTATTCTGAAAAACTATTTTGTTCTCCATTATTTGCCTCTACTTCTAATTGAAACTTGAGATCTAAAATCTTATGAACATAAGAGGTGGTGGTGGTATTTGCAAGGAAATCATTAGCTCAAGAAGAGACATTTGAGTTAAATCCTTTCGCTCATAAATTTTTATAACAATAGGAATCCTTTGGCTCATATATCCTTATAACAATAGGATCAAATAAGGGAGAAAGACTTCTCAATAATTTTTTAATCATTGGTTGATCATCAAGAGTTTATCCATTATTTCTATTTAGATTAACCAACCTCATAGTGGTTCTAAAGAAATATTTCATAGACTCGAATTACTTCATTTGCAAATTTTCGATATTTGTTCTTAACAATTGTAGGTTGACAAATTTTAACTTTTTGTTTCCTTGGCATGTATTTTGCAGAGTCCCCCACGCCTATTTGGATTTTGTAGTTGTTGTTATCCTTGGGAAAATGGAGTCTCCCACTTTCGTTTGTATAATGTAAAGAGATTTGGTGTCCTTCTTCATGTTCTCTTTGAACACATTCTTCTCAACTTAAGTGAGTGGAAGTAATTTTCAACAAGCTTCTTGAGAGTAGAAAATAATCTTCATCTTGATACACTAGGCATCATAATTATTTCAATCAAACTATGGTACTTGTTTCCACATGATGTTGTTATCATTTTCGGAGAACAATAATACACGCCAAAAACACCTAGAACCCACGGTGATACCAATTTGATGAATTCATTTTTTTTTTGTGACTAGTGGAATCAACAACTAGTACTCATGTGACATGGGTCTGTGTTATCAAACTTCTACCACTATAACCTCCATGTGTTCCCACGATTCCCCATACATGCCCCATACCTTACACACAAGGTAAACCAAGGTTTCTCAAACCGGTGACTTCACATAATGGAGTGCCTTAAGAGCACATTCCATCACCCACTGCCCTACACCCCGAGAAAAAAAAGACTATTGTTGCTAGGAACACTAAATCAATTAAACAAAGATTTAAAACCACATAAGCCAAATTTTATTCTTTCTCCAATCAAGAAGATCACACAATTGCATTACATAAATCATAGGAGTTGTAGAGAATCACACAATTGCATTACATAAATCATACTAGTTGTAGTTAAAAGAAGGATATTCACACCTCATATCCAAAAAAGATAATACACAACAAATTTACAATTAATACACAACTAATACTTATTAAAAATATGAAGAATTAAACTTATAATTCTAGTAGCTTTAAAAAAATATATCTTTTAAAGAACATACAATTTTTCAATTAAAGTATATTGTCATCATGTCATATAAAAACAAGGCAATGTAATAATGCATTGTAAACCAGGAGAACATAAATACACTATTCTCCATTATGTACGCTGAGTAACATACAAACTATGGCTCATCTTAACAATAAGAAAGAATTCCGGTTTATACTTAATTGGGAATAGAGCTTTATGAATATCCTTGAGAGCTTCCAAATCAGATTATCGTCTAGTCATATAAACAATGGTTGGTATACGAGTAATCTTTCGAACTACTGGTGCTACCATCGATTGTGTTGACCTTTTCCCAGTACAAAAATCTGAATCACTACGTAATTATTGGGTTTCTTGTGCAACAACAAAGTGCAGCCACGACAAAAGAAAGTTCGTTCTGAGCATCATACGGTGTTGTTAAAATTTCAATTCCTAAGAGGCATCATACGGTGTTGTTAAAATTTCAATTCCTAAGACTGCATTCAAGCCTGAAAGAGTGTAACTCCGTCAGGTCTAAGTGCAACTCTTTCTTCATTATGCGACGTGGTGAGAATAATATAATGCTGTTCCTCTATAAATTGGACTGAATTGGAGACTAGATGTAATATGTTCTTTCATTGCACATTTGTAATACATCTAACTTTAACCCAAAATATGAATGTAAATGTAATGAAAAGATGGATATAAACCTAGTCCTCCACCTCCTCCAACACTTCTTTATCTGTCATGTCCATCTTTTTCTCTCAAACTTTCTCTTCCACTTCCTTGGATTCCTTGTTTTCCTCGTCATAGCACATCTCCACAAATTTATTTCCTGGCTCCCAAGACTCTCTTGCCTCCCATGTATTTTCTTTGATTGGCAAAAATGTCTTTTGCATGAACCTGTCTATTTTTTTAAAACTTTATTGTTTGGCACTCTCTTCCCATGATATAGGCTATATGGGTTCCCACCATGGCAACTATCCTACATTTCTTTATTACTTTTATCATCATTTTGTTTGAGCACTAGATTCGGTTTCCTTTAACAATTTTTATAATGTTTTACTGTATCCCAATCAACCACAAGCATGGCACATAATTGGTTTTTGGTTCATCACTAAATACTAATCTAGTAATTGTTTAAGAATAGGGTGGGATAGAGAGCCTTTATACAGGCATAAATTGGGGTTGTAACTCGAAGTAATGCCTATGCTAGCGGTGTTGTTCCTTGCTTTGCTGCTTGCTCCTCTGCTTTTGGTCTCCGATCAACTGAATCTGCTCAATCATCTTAGTAAACTTGCCTACCGCATGCCTGATTTATGAACTAACTATGGTACAGATGTACCATTTGTTGGTGATTCTGTACACACTACATAGAGTGTTGTGGATGGTATGTTTAAGCCTCGAGAGAACCCTAATGAGGTACTATGGTGAGGGAGCGAGTATCGAGCATTTAACGAGGGGACAAGGTACAAAGAAAAGTCTATAAAAATAGTCAATATATAACAATGAAAAGTATAAACAATGTACTGATTAATATACATTTTCATTAACATATAGAATTTTAGATTAATTTAGAAATATTAATTTGGATAAAGGAAAAGAATATAGCCAATTTTTTATTAATTAAGAATTATGTAAAGTGTGTGTCATGAACTCTCATAGCGTGTGTATGTGTATTTTTTTATTTGACTTGAGTTTGTCCAAGTAATTTGGTCTGACGGTCATGCAACATTGCTTTTCCTTGACCATGGTGGCTTGGCCAACCTAGGCCTACTACAATCAAACTATGTCTCTTCACCTAAAGTCTACCCATAACTTCTCCTTAGACTACAACAATTTAGATGCCCAAACAAGTCCAATGCACTTAGTTCATCCAAGGAACACATAGACATGCATCAAATTGCAACCTTGAAATACTTCCACAATCCAACACTTAGCCAACATTATCCTTATCTAATTAACAGTATGCAAGGAACACAAACATCTAATACAAAACAAAGCATATGCAATACACCAGACAAGTATGAGGGATGACACCCAAGCCAAGTGCATAAACATTTAATTATAAATAGAATGTTTACATTATACAGTGGGGGTGTTGTAGCTAGTTGTGTGCAACCCAATTACAGAAGTGCAAAGAAACCAAGGAAAAATAACCTCATGCCAAGCTACTGAACAACATTGTACAAACCAACCCAAGAAGCATCCACAAGATTGTCTCCTACAATTCTCGTTCTATGCTCCATATCACCAAGGAAGTACAAGTTGTTCCATTGTTCCCTACCCTAAATTTGGAACAATCACAAAAATCCTTGTACTCCTTTTTGTGTGAGTTATTGTCTTCCCTCATTTTTTTTGGCACTTCCAGGTGTCCTCCTATATATATGAGTCTTGTTGAATGCTTGCAAGCCCCATTTGTCAAAGGTGGACCCAAGAGCCATCTAGTCAACTTGCTCATCTTCATCGACTTGTCTGTCGACTCAACCATCACCTTGTTCCAAACCATGTAAGATCCACTCAAGTCATCCCAATGATGTCACAGTCATTCCATTCACAGAAGTCATCCCATCAACCCATCCCATCCCATCAACTGAGTCATGTTAATCCCATCTAGTTCATCTTGTTTACTAATTTTTCATTCATCCATGACCAACTTCTCCTAAGTGGGCCAACTCATCCGATCTGTCTCAAGTCTGTTGAAGGAAAAAATTTCCACTCATTTCAATCGTCCTAATTGTCCCCAGTGTTCCAAATTCATTCAAGCCCACATGAATATACCCAATCCACCTAAGTGAATCTTGTTGCACTCAAGGTGTCTAGTGAAAGTGCACTTGATGGATGCATGCCCAAGGGAGTATGCTCAATGAGTGAAACTCGTGGTTGTGGTCCATGGCATCCTATATGAGAACTAAATTTTATCATTCATCGCAACCCCCAAGCGTGTACCAATTAATCACATCTATCCATATAAGTCTAGGCACTCAAGTCATCAAGGATCCTAAGTCTTCATCCATCATGCCAATGCATGTCTATGAATGATATTATCTATAAGAACTTCCTTTGCCTCTAGCTATGTCTATTCAACTCTTTTGGTTCATCCAACGTCTCATTGTTATGCAATGCACTTTGTCTATGCATAGTTGTGCATGAGTTCATTTGTGGTGCATGTTTTCTGCCCAAAGGTGTGCTTGAATCTGTCTATAGAGCACCTTTCTAGTGAGCCAATATGTCCAACCATCTGAAGTTCACCTTGACATGGGTCAAGGCATTTGTTTATCTGAGGTGCAACCTGCCAACAGACCAATAAAACTTTACAAGGTGTGCCTTTCCAATGAGAAAGGTGTCTGAACTATATATTTTCTCCAACATATCCTCTCACCTCATTGTAGTGGAAGTTCCCAATGCCACTCTAGGAAAGGGTCTTATATCCCCCCACATTAAAAACCATTTATTTCCTTAGCAACATCCTTAAAAAAAAATTGTCCTCAAGTCCATTATCCAAATCCATACATCTATGCACAACCAACATACCCAAATCTCCACACTCTTCGTGATAGAGTTTTTATGTCGCTACCCTTCGTTCAATCCTCCATTGGAAAGCACCTCTTTTCCAAACTCTGTCACCAATGCCTATGTTGTTGTTGCATCTTGCTATTGTGGGTGTAATCCAATCAAACACTATGACAACTTCCTCTTACAATGGTGACCCAACCTTCATCTAGAAGATTGTCCCATCACCTAAGTGTTGCACCTTTGAACCTATTATAGTGTTTGTACTTCGACCAACTTGTCATGCTTCTGATCATTAAACTCTCCATTCCCCAAGATAGTTATATGGATAATCCAAATATCGACCAAAGTCATGAGAATGCACATCCTCATGGCCAAAAATCAATCTTTTCCTTCCACAATTTGGTCACTTTGCACAATTCTTTCATACCAAGTTACCTTCTCAAAGTGCACTAGGCTCCACTGCTTTCTCCTTGGAAATCATCCAACCTATTGTAGCTCATTGAGAAGTCAATAACAAGTGGCTTCCAATATCACATAGAACATCCACAATCCATCTTGTGTCTAGGCCATCGGAAGAATTTGGAAGATCACCATACTTCACGTATGTTCGAACCAATTTTTCTTGTACCTTGTTCCAACAAATGTCTGATTTCTAGGTCACCTCACCAATTGTCTCACCAAAGTTTATGAAAGGAGTGTTCAACCTATTCCTTGGTCCTCATGAACTGAGGTCACTAGGATTCTTCCTTTTTTTCTTGTTCTACTACCAAGCCTGCCCCATACAACTTGAAATATTCTCTAAATTCCCTAGTTGAATCTTCGAATGTCTTCATCTTCCTACTCAGGTTTGGTACATTCCACTTGGCCAAATAAACATTCACAAATGTATCCATTACTATCACCATGGTGTCTGATATGGATTCAAGTCTCATGAGCCTCTACTCTAACATCAAAGTTCATCGAACTGTCTAAGTCTTTCACTTCTAAACTTGCTACTGCATGATTACTTCGACCATCCTTCTACAAAATAATATTTCCATGTTGCAAATCAACTTGTCTATGCAAATCCTATGGACCGAGGAAAGCCCCCAAATTTCCTCCAACCATCAACTCGCCTTCCGCAACTCAACACCCAAAAGAGAGTGGAAATTGTACATCACAACCCTTACCCTCAAATGCTCCAATAATATGTCCAAAGTGTTCTAAGTCAAACGAGCTAGATAAAATATTCCCATACCACTTTCCTAAGAGAGGCGCGCTTGCACAAGTATTTCCATCACCTTCAACCAATGATCATTCCAATATTTAGGTCCTAACAATCATCCAAAAGCTATCAAACGAGCACTATCCCTCATCCTAATTTCCCATATACAAAAGTGGGTGAGAAACCCTCAAGTCAACTTGGTCTATGTTCTTAGATACACCATACAAGTTGACTATTTAATTTTTTCTTGTTAACTAACTCCACTATCTCCATCCATCATATAGAACATAACTAGTTTGCTCCTCCCAAAAAAGAATCTATTTTCTTTGGTGTTTTCATCACAACTACCTAAGGAAAATACTTCATCTCTTCCGCAAGGATGTCAAGCTATCTTCTAGAATTGAACTAATTTTCTAATGTACCCATGCACTAGTTCCACGTCTAGGTCAACAAACTACCCAACCAATCATCATTGCAAATGAGAGGATGGTCTACTACCATCACAAGTTTCAAAAACGTCTCCTCTATGTTTTTCCTTCTTTCACCAATCCTAGCACCTTTAAGTTCCCCTAGGCTGCACTTCATACCTCATGGTTGTGATCCACCCATGTATTTAATAAATGAATAGTTTTGAAGGCCACCTCCAAAAACTATAGTACAATTCTTCCTAATTTCCACCAAGGGACTCATCCTAGCACATCATCATTCCAAATTTCCATCCAAAAACCTACCCATAGCTACTATCAAGGTGACTAAAACATCCAATGTTTCCTTTGAAGTATGCAACACTTGGGATACTCCCAAGTCTGTTGGCTTAGACATCAAAGTGCGTTTCACTTGGGCATCCTCCAAGTCACTCAACTTCCCCTTCAAAGAACAAACCATAAAAACATTTTGAAAATCAAAGAAACAAGGACCAACCATACCTTTGGGGGAAGAAAAATGTGTTTCATCAATGGTTCTTCTTCCACACCATTCAAGTCGCACCAAGGCATGGCCAAAGAAGTTGTCCCAAGTATGAAATACTCATTTATTCCTTTCTATATCAACCTCACAACTCAATTGAACCAAAAATATTATTCCACGTGGGTTTTTCTTGAATACTTTCTGCATCGAGGCACACATATACAATTCTATCCTTCAACCTTCAAGATAATTTATGTCACCTATCAAAGTTGTCCAAAAGTCTTTGAATTTGCAATTTTTTCCAAGTGTGAAGAGAGGGCCCAAATGTATTTGAAGTCCTACTTCTCATGGTAGTGAATCAACCGACTTCACAAAGTGAGTATTGCACTAACCTATGGCAGAAGTAACAATGGTGAAGAGCACTAATCTATCTCCAAAAAAAATCTTATACCAACAGTAAGAAAGATGCAGTCCACATATATTTTTTTCAGCAACTTGATTTTTCCCACGTCATTCTAGCACATGTGGTCATGAGACATTTCCTTTCCTCAGTCATAGTGGCCTGACCAACATGTGCATACTACAATAAAATGATGCATGTTCACCTAATTTTTTCCCATAACTTGACCTTAGGATATGTTGGTCGATCTTTCTTCCTCTTACCTCTTCTTGGGTTGATCTAGGTTCGGATATCAACAAGGTTCCAACAAACACCTCAAAAACTATCGCCCCTCCTCGTAAACTAGAAGGCAATCTTGCACATAGGGTGCACAACGCAGTATCACCCAAGATAGATTTAATGGGTGACTGCAATGCTCAAGCACTTGTAGTCTAGGAATGAGTGGGGATATGGGATTGTGTTCTTTCCGCTCCAGGCATTACCCTCGTTAAATATTCAAGTACTCTATGATTCATTCATCGTTAAACCTATGCATACATGTTGATAATTCTAGTTTAACCATTCATTCATAACATAATAATAAACAAAAAGTATACATTCACTAACAATCATAGAGAACACATAAGTTTACTGTGGTTCACCCCCTCCTAGGGCTACGTCCACAAATATCTGTCTCTCTGCTCTTTTATTTATTCTTCTCCAAAATATCACATTGCACGCATTACATATTCAATATTACAATCCTTATTGACGGTGGAAACCCCTTGTGAGGCAGAATAGATCACACCAATCTCCTCATCCTGTGACCTAACCCTAAAAAATATCCCTTACTTGAATCTTCTACAAATTTATTAAAATTGAAAATCCCACAAAGTGATATCATCCTCTTCTTTCCTTAACTGGAATCTCCCTTTGTAAACCTCCTAGGTTTCTATTTATACTACTTTAAAGGGTTATAGCCATTACAATCCTTATCAAAAACCCTAACCCTATCTCGGTTAGGCTTTTCTACCTGCATGCCATGTTGCTTTTCCTCTTACATACTACTTTTCCTTCTTTTTTGCATCCTCCTTTCTTGCCACTTGTTTCTTACACTCCAACATTAGGTTTTTTTTTCCAATAGTTAGGTCTTTCCTCAAAATAGATACTTCTCCAAAAATAGACATGTGCCCAAAATAGGATTTCTTCTCAAAATAGTCCTACGCCCAACATACCCCCAACATTGACATCTGGCTTGTCCCGAGCCACTCAAGTGGTGCATGCTCCTTGAAGAGCCTCTGCCAAGCTATGAAACTTTCCTTCTAACTTGTCCCTTTTTTATCTCTCTTCTGCAACTTTCTCTGTAAGCTCTTCTACTCTTTGCATTGTGATATGTTCCTTGAGAGAATATTCACTCTCAGCATGATCCTGATCCATTCTTGTCTTCTCCTCCTCTAGTTCCACAATTATTTACGCTACTTATTCCTAGAGAAGTTCTAACTGGGCTTGCCTAGCCTACTTGTTATTCTACATAGACTTCAATTCTATCTGTAGGGTCTTCAACTACTGTGTTCCCTTCAACCGCTCTATAATTCTCATGGCCTTTTCTCTCTTCTTCAGCTCTTGGATTGCAGTGTTTATCTCCTCCTCTTGTTGGTCTAGTTGTTGGACCCTATTCTCTTCCTCCAATGTCGCCCATAGTTGTGCGGTCCTATCAAAAATTTATGTTACCTTTTTGGCTTCTTTCTCCATCATTTCTACTTGCACAACTTCCTGTTGTTCCCTTTGAGTTGTGACTTCGAGAGGGGTGGTTGGTGTTAAATTTTCTTTGAGATCCTAAATCTCCTTTTTATAGTATTCAAGCATTTGCATGATGATTTGAATATGTTCTTCAACACTACTCATGGCTTCCTGTGTAATATCTGGAATTTTTGTGAAGACTTCCTTAATCCTTTGCTCCAATTTATCTAACCGTTTCTTCTTCTCATATGTATCCATATTTACCTATTCTATCACCATTTCAAGTGCATCCTTGCCATCTCTGATTACTTGAAATTATGTCACATCTTCTCTGCCTCATGATTGCACTTCATGTGCGACATTGACTTAGAGCTTGTACAGTGCCTTTGTTGGTATGTTATCCAATACCAACTGTACCTCTGCCAAGTATTTAAGTGGAATATATTGTATGGCCTTGTCAACCTGCAACATGTTTGTTGTTATCTAGAATCTTAGACTTCCTTGAGCTACGAGTTAGATTGTGTCTTCTTCGTTCTATGCAGTTATGTCCCTTTCTTATGTCGATCCGGGGATTAGTTTTTCTCCACTCTCTTGTGTTTTCACTGCTCGCATCTGTTCCAGAACCTGCTTAATGTTGGTCAACTCATTCCTTATGCTTCCTCTTTGGTTCTCAGCCTCCTCAAACTCCTTTATTGCGTGGTCCTGCACCCTCTCTGCGACTAGATCAATGTCATCTTCGATGATTGTGTATTTTGTGATTTGTTTGTGGGACTTAGCCTTCTTGCATGGCCCAAATTTATGTATGATTGGTTGTTTGGGTGGCCCTATCTTTGGTGGAGTATTTCATGACAAGGTTTTATGTTTCTTTGTGTCCCCCCTTCCTTGTTCTTCTTGCGCTAGGGAATTATCCTTCTTTCCTATCTGCACATCCTTCTTTTGGGTGGTTCCCTTATTTGACGAGGCTTTCCCTTCCATGTTTATTTCTTGGTCATGGCGCTGCCTCTTGCAGATGTCTTGGATGACCTTGCTTCCACTTCTTTCCCTTTTGGCATGTCCTTGGTGATGATTGCAATCTTGCAGTCATCCTACCAGTCTCTCATTGCCCAATCAACTTCCTCTATGTTGATGCATAATTGAAGTTGTATCTATTATTTCTCCGGATCCATGCATTCTTGGATCAACATGTTGTGTTGCGTAGCCTTAAAGTTGGCTATCCCCTGGTACTATGTTACCACTTTCGGAGTTATCCTCTATCTGTTGGCTATGTTGTCTTGTATGTCACTAAGATACCAAGAAATCGTGTTGGCATTACCACTTCTCCGCTTGGAATATGAAGTGATTCCCAACGATGTGTATTGTGTTGCATGAAAATGTCCTACTCTACAGTCACAGAAATACGAGTAGGGAGGATATTTCCATCCAATTAACGCTATCGATATAATGAGCCAAGAATAGTGGAACTATGTTCCCAAGTGTTATGCATCCTTCCAGTCATCTAGGAATAGATTTAGTAAGTATGGGGGCCAAATAAGCATGGTATCGGTTCTAAACTATGTTTCCGCTGCGACAACACCTGCAAATACCTCCTCCTTGCGGCATTTGCGAAGGAGTTTTCATGCCATCAATTTTGTTGCCATCCTAGTGGCTGCCTCATTTATCTATTTTATAATGATATCGTGTGATCCCCTTTCTGTTCCATAAGTCTTCCTCATCTCTTTTGTGAGGGCCTTTTCCTTGGTTTTAGCATCTAGGTATTGCGCGATATTCTTGCCATTTGATGGAAATCCTATGATGAATGAAATTATCTCCACATCGATGGAGACTAGTTCATCCAACCACAAAACTCCTCCATGGAGGACTGCCAACAATTGCTTGATGCAGTTGTTCACATATTTCCTCCTTCCGAAGTGGGGAATATCTAAAAATTTAAGGATCTTGTTGTTTACTAAACTTTCCACCCACTACTTTGGTTGCAACATTGGATCTTATAACGACCTTGTTCCCAAGCTCTCCATATACACCTTTTGTACAAATTATGGGAATTTCCTGGTGTCAAACATATCATGGTTTGTGTATCACAACCCCTTGACGCAACCCATTAGACTTGGTGTGTCCTGCACCCCCTATGGAATGAAATACATAATGATCGAGGCATCAGGTTGCTTGCGTGGGGACCACACGATGGGTTGTTTCCCCTTTCTTTGTGTTGGCGCGCTAGATGTCCGAGCCTCTAGTTCTCCTTCCCAACCCAATTCTAGATTCCCTGTGATATCTTTCGAGTTGCACAGACCCCACCATAGGTTGTGTCCTTGGCCCGTCAGACTATTTCCTTTCACTTTCATCATCATTCATTATGTGGGTTCCTTTGGCCCTGGAAGGTTGTTGTGGGTTTCCTGTGGATAATGGGTCATGGACCTGTGCCCTATTGTGAAAATCGATGTCCATCCCGACCATCATCGGGGAATGACCTTCTTCCTCTGCCAGTGTGGCATTCACTGGTTCAACCTGTGTAAAATCAATTGCATCGACATCGACAATTCCCTCTATCTGTGTAAACTCATGTTCCGCCTCTGCGGTTTCCCACAGTGACATGTGGCTACTGCATGTTTTTCATGTTATTTTACTAGGTGCACCGACCTTTGGAGGTGCCATTGTGGGTAACTCTTCCTTCCCTGATTGAACTTCGACTTATTTGATCTCTGAACTCACATGTTCACCTCTTGTCTTTGTGCTCATTAGCTTCGTGGGTTTGTAAATGAAAAATATGTCTTGTTTGGCTCACATTTTCATTATATATAGGGCATCATCAGTTCCCTGAATATTCTCGGAGATGCTTCTTTGATGGTTATTAATGCATTAAATATTTTTTATTACACTTCATTTAGTGTATTTTGTTGCTTTTTACCCAAACGACAAGTTTTTGCTTTCCTGATCGTTGGCCCATTTTTCGGTGCACTGCAATTTTTTGGTGTGATGTACATTTCTTGTTGTAGCTTTTACCCTAGTGCATTGTGTTTTCTTCCTGTCAGACATATTTTTTTTTTTGTAAGTAAGATTGTATAAAAAACCTATCAAAATTAGAGATTACAAAATCCTTCCTTTGTTCCAGGCTGTAAACACTGAGCTGCCCCAAGGGGAAACCAACTCAACCAGCTGAACATTTCCAAAGTTTAACTCTTAAACTGCTAAACATAATACAGTTTCTACTCACATATAACAAAAGAAAAATCCAAGGCCCTAAGCGTGGCCATCTTAATAGTAATAGACGCAGACAATAGCTGATATAGGTGGCATTCATGAGGCAAAACCATAGTTAAACATGTAGCATAATAAAGTGTACACCTGTACATATCACATAGTGGGGTTATAGTGCGGCCACGTGTCCATGAAGGAGGCTCCGAGTGTTGATTCCCCGAGAGGATTTGTCTCCTCCTTGACAGGTGTCCTGTCCATCTTCATTGCGTCCTCCGGATGGACTGGTGGCGTGTTCTCCTCCTGGCCTGGTGCGTCATTCTTTGGAGTCCCCAGTGCGGGGGCTAGTGCCAATAATGGTGTCTCAGCACCTACTGCATGAGTTTCTCCTACTGGGGGGTGGTGGACACCCTGCAATGCTGAGAGAAATTGCAGGAATTGTGATGATTTTCCATCCAAAATCTACAAGAGAAACTGAAGATCATCCAAGTCTTGACGCAGGTCAAAGACAAAGCCTTACAATAGTGCGAAGCTTGTTTGTAGTTCAAATTCTGGGTTGGCGTGGGAGTGAAGCTTCTATCATGAAGCTTGGCTTGCTTCAGGGCTGTCATCCTGAGAATGAGCACCGAGTAGTGGGACCTAAAGTGATTGGGAGGGTGATTGGGCCGACAAGTTGGGAGAAGCCACTGGAACTAGGTGCGAAGAAGAGGCCAATTTTCTGAGGGGTCCTGGGTTGAATCCCAACGACGTTCCCAAGAATTCAAGCCACTCCAATCTATATGAAAATGGCAATGACAAGGGTGGGAGGTTATCGGGAGTATGAGTCGACTATGCCAGGGAGGAGGACGAGGTAGCTGACGAAGAGGAGGAATTGTGGGAGGGTGAAGGTGGTGGGAGGAGGGCCAAGCACGGTTAGCTAGGCTACCATGACGAACATCATTTGGACTTCCCTCTCTACCTTTGCATCTCTGAAACACAATGAGGGAAGAAACGACCAAGAGGGAGCGACAACAAGAAAAGGAGTTTTTGGGGAGGAGACGGAGCTCTGGAGAAATCGACCCAAAGAGAATGAGGCATCCAGAACATCTAGTGGAGTTCATAAAACCTGAGGAGTTGGTTTGTTCCATTAAATCAACACACACACCAAGTAAAAGAATAACAATGGTGTTGGTCCATCGAAGGGATGACAAGGCAGAGCAGGGCACACTGAGAGTAATGGTGCCCTGTCTCATGCAAGGTCAACTTAAAAGCATTAAGGTGGCAGGAGGGGAGGCACGCATCTGCCATGTGGTTGACGCCATGGTGGCTCTCTCTCGGCTGCTCCGCTAGACGCGTGGTTCCCACTATCACCCCATCTGAGGCTTGTCATCCATATGTTGCGCACAATCACTTTTTGTTTTTGTTGTGTTGATTCCACTATCTGATGTGCATGATATTTCTCAGTATTTTGTATTTTCTTTCTTTGTCTACTTTTTTCTTCCTTTTTCTTCTTTTCCTACTTGTGTCTTCATTTTTCTTCGTTTTCTACTTTTGTCTTCCATTTTATAAGTTTTCTTTCCCAAAATCTACTATAGTACACGATATACATGCATTTCCAACTTTGTTGTAACTTTTAAGTGTTAGTAGGTTCATTGTCCTTGTATAGTTTCAATCAGCTATCATTGATCATTCCTTTTATTTATGTTCCTCCCAAGTCTTTTAGTTGCACAAATTCCCCCTCTGTGACAGTATTTACTTCCTATGGCCCTAACTAATGCATTCTAAACTTACCAGGGTGTTGGAAAAAATTGTTGTCATAGAGAAGAACTAGGTCTCCATCCTTAAAACTCTTCTTTTTAATATGTCTGACATGTTAGTATTTGTCTCTTAATTTTTTTACTTCCTAGTGAAATACTTCCATAATATTTTCGTCTTCCATTTCAATTAGTTGATTTAATATCTCCTGTGTTGTGCCTCTTTTAGTCATGTTGGTAATTGCTACTATGCGCAGACTAGGTACCAGAAATTCTAATGGTACTACTGCTTCCTTCCCATACACCAATATGAATGGTGTTTGTCTTGTCAACATCTTACATGTGATCATGTATGCCCACAGTACTGTTGGTATTTTCAAGTACCAATCATCCTTGTTGACATTGCAGATCTTAGTCAAATCATTTTCCAAGATTTTATTGAACGCTTCTATTGTTCCATTTGCCCGAGGATGATATGGTGTAATATTCTCATGATAGACTTCAAACTCCTTAGTCATAGTCATCATGGTATTATTAATAAAATGAGTTCCTTGGTCACTCATTAAAATCCTAGGAAATCCCAATCTGGTGATCACTTGCTCAAATATGAAGTGTGTTGTTGTCTCTACGCTAGAGTCCTTGAATGGTGTTGCTTCTGCCCATCTTGTTAAGTATTCAGTCACAATAATGATATATATAGCTCATGATTTTTTTGTTGGTGGATTGATCAATAAAACAAAGTATATTTCGCATTTTTCAAATACCTATAGATTCACTTATGCCATTAGAGGCATATCATCCCTTATGTTGGGTTTTCCAATCCTCTGATAGACATCGTATTGCTGGCAATAGTCCTTGGCATATTTATAGATTGTTGGCCACCATAATCCTATGTGCAATACCTTCTGCACGTTAGCTTTTGTTTCATAGTTTCCTCCAGCTATACCTTCATGAGCTTATACTAAAACTCTGGGTCATTCATGTTCCAATACACACCTTCCCAAAATTCTATATGTTCCCATCTTGTATAAGTTTCCTGCAATGAGTTGATACTTTTCAACTGTGCCTACTAGATTTTTCTTCTACACAGGGCTAAAATCCTATGTTGCAACTCCTGTACTTAAGTATTCAATAATATCAGTCAAGTATTCATCAACTACATGTAATGAAAATAATTGTGCATCAAGGAAGTTGTCTTCCAGCTTTGTAGGTTCTTCTCCATTAGTTACACTTGACATGTGATCTGGTCCTACATTCAGCTTCCCTGGTTTGACTATTACCTCGAAATCAAATTCTTTAAATAATAATATCCATATACAAATCCTCCCCACCAACATTGGATTGTTGACTAGATATTTGAGGGAAGAATGGTCTCTGAACATTTTAAAGTCTTTACCTAGTACATAGTGCCTGAATTTCTGAAGTGCATATACCATGGCTAGGCCTTTTCTTTCTGTTGTGCTATAATTATGATCATATTCTAACAATTATATACCTGCAAAGGCTATAAGATGGTCTAAGTCGTTTGCTCCTGGTTGTGTTGGAATAGCTCCAATGACCCAAACTTAACTTTGTGGCCCAATACCACATATGGTGTGGTTTATCAAACTGATATACCTCCCGATATTCTGAACATAGCCAAGGTGTTTCCCTAACACCCTGTTGGCACTCTGTACATTAATTCCTTGTGGAATTTTGACTCCAAATTCCACATTCATGGCTCATCTATATTCAATGTGGAAACCTTGGGCTATGATACCAAATTGTAACGTCCCTCAACCTTCCCAGGACGAGGACACACCACTACTTCAAAACCAACTTCTCTGAAACCATATTGTAACATACCAAGCCACCAAGGTCAGGTCATGCCACTTGAAACTATCATGCTCTGATATACATATATATCTGATGAAAATTTAAGAAAACATAAACATTCTTCTACAGTATAGGTTAATGTGGAAATAAGAGTAAGCCTACATAGGTAACATATACATGCAATACTCATAACATTATAACACATGTCCAATATACACCACATGCAATTAGCATAAAATTGGTACTTATCTTTTTATGAGAAGACCACCGACTGCATGTAGGACTTCCACGAACCTCTCATCCTTAGACCATGATACTCCAATCTATCAGCAGTGAGTCACCCTCGAGATGGGACTAAAATCCACCTAGGGAAAAAGAAATCCTAGGCTAGGTTGAGACTACAAAAAGATGCACAATGCAACAAGAAGGATTCCCTCCAAAGAGCCTACTTATGTCCACTACTCACAGACTCTCATTCCCCACATCCCTATCCCACCCCGGGAATATACACCTTCACTATTTCACAATCCATTGACTTCTCCACTTCTCTAACAGGGCTTCAACAACATGTTAGATCAAGAATTCTTAGAGCTTTGTAGCTGTTGCTAGACTCCCTCTAGGAGAAATCACTTCCCCAAGAACCTCTCTCACATGGAGAGAGTTTCTCACAGGCCTAACAACGTGCTTCTTCAACCCATGGGCATGAAAACCCACCTCTTCAAACCACAGGCCTGACAACTTGCTTCTTCTGTCTAGCTCTTAAGTCCAACGGGTAACCACAATAGAAAAATCGAGTAAGGAAGGGGATGTCTCAAAAAATTATAGATGTTCACAATAGCAGAGGTTCAACAATGGAAAAAAAAGGCTCACAGCGTATCTTCTCAGTGTGTGGGTGAATGGACAAGAGATGGAAAGAAATGGCTAGAATGGTGAGAGCGAGCACCCACAACCATGGAATTTCCCACATAAATTTGCATGCATCCTGGATGACACTTGGCTCTAGAGGAGCTCGTTCCTCTCCACTTGGAGTTCGTTCCTCCCCCAAAGGAACTTAGGATAACAGGTTATGTCCAACCTTACTATTTTAGGAATATATTATAATATTCCCTTGGGTTAAGCCTTCAAGCTTAGCCCCTTTTTCCTAGCCTCTTGGCCCCCTTCCCTTTCCCTTTCTAGTGGATCTTAGTCCCCCATAACTATTTCTCCGTGGTTTGTCTACATGCAACGATGTATTTTATTAATGTTCTTCATAATTACATATACAAAAATAGGCTATCTGGCCTAATAAACACATAAGCCTCCTAGCTTATAAATACTTGGATCACCAACCTATGAACTTCATTACACATCATTACAATTGGGCAAGGGCTCGGCCTTGGGGTATTACACTCGTGTATCTTATGCTAGTGTAGTAGGAAGTTTAATGTATGTGAAGGTATGTACAAGACCAAATATTTTACATGTAGTTGGCATTGTCAGTAGCTAAATTTGGAAAATCCAAGTAGAGAGAATTGGGCAGTAGTGAAATGGTTGCTTAAATATCTTAGGAGCACAAGTGCTTATTGTATCACCTAAAATGGTTGTAGTGATTTAGTTTGTGGTTATGATGATTCTATTTGTATAGGTAATTTGGACAAAATGAGATCTACTTCGGGTTATGTCTTTACTCATGCAAGGAGGCAATTCGGTAAAAGGGTCTATTAGTGAGTGTGGATAGGTGCAAGACAAAGTGAATGTATTCTGTGATAATTTTGACTATCAATGCATTTTATCGTATTAATACCAAGCATATTGTCATTAAAATACCATTTTGTAAGATAGGTTATTGATGGAGATGGAGTATCTCTTAAGAAAGTCCATTGTGAAGACATGTTCACAAAACCAATATCATTAAAGTAGTTGTGGTGGTGTTTGGCTTGGCCTATAAAAAATGTGACGAATGGGCCTCGGCAAGGTATCAGGTAAATTTTTGTCAAGATAGAGATTGTCGGAATTGTGACAACAAACAAAATTGGTTAACATTGGTGGTTCATGTAACAGTAGCAGTTATTGAACTAGTGATAGTTCATGTTATTGTGGTAGTTATATCGAAGATGATATATATAAATACATATTTGTGTATCTCTAAGAGGCAAATTGACAAGTTTTCCCTAAGAAGAAAATGTCCAAGCTGTAATCCCATTGTTGTAATCTCTTTGAGCAATAAGAATATCAATGCATTACACCATAGACATTTCCTTGACACATTGTCAAAGTTTTACCATGTAAATTTACATATAAATTTGTATGATGTTAAATATGTTTATGTTATTTTTGTTTTTTATTATTTTTCCACAATTAATTTGTACTATAATTAATTTTCCATGAACTAACATTTTCCATTAATCACTACATAATTTCCCCTAAGTATTATATTATTATGATGATCTCCAATGTTAACATTGATATCTATATACCTTTTCCTTAAAAGGTTTGTTCTGACTTTGTTTCGAGTGTTGGTTTTGGTGAGTGTTTTATAAGTTGAATTATTAAATTAATATTTAGTTAATCGGTGAGAAGATTATGATTTATAAAATACTATTAATTAGTACACGAGTCTAATATATATATATTTTTATCGGATAATATTTTTTTCTATTAACTCATAAAATTAAAATTAAGGGTAAGTTATATATTTTTTAGTTTATAATAGTCGATATGCTAAATATTCTATTATTTTGTTTATAAAATATTTTATTCACATAGAAATCTTGGGAAAAAGTGTATGTGGAATCCTTGTATAATTTTGAAGGGAGTAAATTTTTAGAAGCATGCCTATCTTATGATATACTTGGTCAAAAACCCATTCTACTTCACTCTTTCGCCGATTCTAGGAAATCTAAAGATGGATTGGATTTCGTATGACTCGGTGTTGCATGGGTTCCTTAAGTCATTTGAAGGTGTTTAAGAATTGGTGTTAGGTTTTCTTAGATACATTTCATTGAAATAGGGATTTTATAATTTGGCATTTAATTGTTGGTTTATAAGGTAAGATATGGATGTGTTATTGTTTTATAGTATAATAAATTTTTTTAGTGATTATCAAAGGGTATTCTTTTAATGAATTAAATTCTTGAAAATATTAATTTGAATACCATAATTTTGTGAATACTTTATCAAATATAATACCTTTAAGTTGTCCTCAATTGATGGAATTGAATTATTATATGATTTTCTATATTATGTATATAACAATTTTTTTAGTTTAACTTGATAGTATCTATTTTTTATGAATAATATTCTTGATATTTTATGTTAACTTTTGTGATTATATATATATATATATATATATATATATTACTTGTTTGTTTGTTGATTTGTATTTCACCAGGAATCGTGGTTGATGTAGTTTTCTAAAAAAACATTAGAAGAAAATATCAAAAGAATTTACATTATGTATATAAGAAATCATAATTTGAATGTTTTTTTTTCGATAAAATATATGTATATTAAGATTTACTCATAGACTTTAAGGTTTACCACAACAAATATGCATGCATGTATACATATATGCATATGGAATGGTTGTAAAGGATGGAGTAGTTGTAAAGTAAAGAAAGAATAAGTGGAACCTTGTTTTGGCCCATGTTAATGGTAATCACTGATGGTTGTTGATGGGAACATATATATTTATTAGTTTCAAGTGGGTAGTTTCCAATGAAACATTCATTCCTACAATTCCTATGGACCATCGAATAAATTCTAAAATTGTTAAATTTATGTTTGTATATTGGTTTTGAATTTCACCCAATTTGTTAGAAACTATACTTAAAATAGAGCTTTGAATGGAAATATGTAATTCTTGCAACATCAAGTTATAAAAATTGAAATTTGTTGCTCTATAAGTATCCCTATTGCTGAAATAAGAAGCCTTAGCCTTAGTGAGTTTAGAATTGAAGTGAAAGAGATAATATTTAGTATTCTTGGTTTTCAATTTAGACCTTTGTAGAAATAAATTTGTTTTAAAGATCAAATCTCTAACAAAAAGGATAATTATAAATTTATGTGGTAGGGTGACACACTAAAGTATCTATAAATGTTAGGGAAAGTTAGAACTCCAATGTTGTTTATGTACAAATGAATCTAAAATTATTTTGTATTGGTCTCCGATAAATAAAAAAAGGGATTGGAAGATTGTATACAAATTACGTGTAACACTTAATAGTGGCAATGATAATTAAATAATATTTTCCTTACTCCTTATGACCATCACTATATGGCATTGAACATAGATAGGAACAAGCAAATTAATATTTATTCCTTTCATATAAATAATAATAGTAAATGCAAAATACTGAATACCCTTTATAACTATTAAGGATATGGGGTACACCATAACCACACCAAGTTATTTGAATTTAGCTCTCATAACACTCTATAATATCCAAAAAATCATTTTCCTTTCTTGAGGATATGGGGTACTTCTTTAAAACACAATTTTCCAACAAATTCTTGCTCTGATACTAATGTATCACGTACCAAGCCATCTAATTAAGCCTAGATCAACATTCTATAGCTCTGATATCGATCACCTCTCTGTCCCACTATTAATTAATTAATGCATGTAGACATGACAATGCAATTTTATGCAACAACAATTAACCAATCAAAGGATAATGTCACCATATTTATAGATGTAGGATTAAACATGAAAAAAAAATTAACAGACTTGAAACCAATTCAATTCATAACATAAACAACATTATTTCAACATAAATTTAATTAAATTAGGAATAGTTTTCTTTCGAGGAATCTAGTTCCACCAATTGGCTATAGACAAATTAGGATGTTCGACCCAACCATAGGCTCTTTTTAACACTTAATATCTATACAACAAGGCCATCCCAAAGCTAAGGCTACGAACCCACAAGGATGAAATTACCTATAGCTATCTCTAATTCTCTCACATAGCCCAATTTCAAGAATTCACAATATATAAGCTCTTACAACTATCAAAATCTACTAGCTTTATTTTCCCATCAACCTTCACAATCCAAGGAATGATATCACCTATTTTTCCACATAGTCACTAAGGCTATCCCACATCCCTCTAGGGATCTAGCACATATTGAGAAGGAGATATCACTATAGGGGACTCCAGGGATTATTATCTATAATAAAGGTTCCTCAATGAAAACCATTTCCCATACACATAGTCATAGTTCATATTTAGTTAGATCCTATAACTATCCCAATAAAAAATCCATCTTTGACCTCAGCCTGCCCAAACCAAGGAATGAGATCACCTTCTCTACCTCATAGTTTGTTAGGCTATCCCACTTCTCTCAAGGGATCCAACATAGATTGTCCATGAAATCTGACTACTAGGATTCCATGGATTCTCAACTGTAATTAAGTTTACTCAATAACAATAATTTTCCTTACACATAGGCATAGTTTCATGACATCAATTTCCATAATTCTATTACAACCATACTATTACATTCATAATTCTTCATAAGATGTACACATATCTCTCTTAACAACCAATTCCAATGTTAAAACCACTTAAGATACATAAAGAAAAGGATTAACAAAGATACGTATAATTATAGGATATCATTAAAATATTAATATTCTTCCATTAGCCCCTAATACCCTTTTCATTCCCCTCTTGTGGAGTCATATCCCCCATTATTTTGTCCCTTTCTTTCTGAAGTTGATGATGTGTTCTTTTATTATATTTCCATGCACAATTTTGCATATTCATTGTTTGGATTTTATCCATTCATCATGTACTCATAAACATTACTAATTTAGCGATCAAATTGGGGTATCATAGCAAAACCAAGAACATTACTAATTTAAGGATCAAAATTGAGGTATCATAGAAAAACCAAGGCTTTTGATAAAATGGCACCAAAAGATCCAAGCCGTGAGAATAATTTTGATTTTGTCTTTGGATAACCTATTTGATAAGAAAAAATTGCATTTTCTTTTTCACATTGTTTGTTGTATTTTTGTACATGATGATGCAAAATGTGATTATTTTTTATAAATAAATTTATCCTTTATTCATTATCAATTTTTGTTTAATGTGCCTATTTCTTATTGAAAATATGTTCTTCATTGCACATGTGTAATACCTCTAATTTTACCCCAAAACATGAATGCAAATGTAATGAAGAGATGACTATAATCCAATACCATACGTGGATTGCAATTGTACATTTTTTTTTTCATATTAAAACTCTAACTACTACAAATGAGGAAGGATTAAAAATTCAATAATTAATATTTTAGATTTTCTCTAATTGTATGTAGTTATATATATTTAAAACAAATATATATTAAAAATTAATAAGTTAAATATAAATCTAGTTGATTAGAATATAAATTAACATAAATTATAATTAAGGGGATAAATCATTTTACAATTTATAAATAAAGTAATATTATTTTCTTTAAAGCTAAAAACATTGAGAAATTCTATTATATGCACAAAATGTTACAATAGTTACAACAAAAAACATAGCTATGTTCATAGTTCTAAACATGACACCATATGGATTTAAAATAGTTGAGTTAAAACCAAAGACAACGACCTAATATCACTACTATATTCAGCTTGGAGAAAAATAAAATGACATCCAAAAACTATAATTCAATGAACCCATTAGTTTGGGACGTCCTTCGATCATTGCACATTGATTGTTTTGGTGCCACACTTACTATCTTGCCCCGTCACCATTTTGCTCCTCGTCCAAGTCAATTGGACATCTCACCAAACCTGGAAGGCTTGGGGATCCTTGCTTGTCCTCCTATTTCTTTGATTTCTAAGAGGCTGTGGACACCTTGCAACTCAAATTTCCCTTCCATGATGATAATTGCATGAAGGAGATCCACCTACTCCCTCCAAGTTTTGTATAGAGCCTGTCCCACCATGGCCTTCACAATCCAATACGTCTCAACTATCTTGAAGTACTTTGTTTCTCTTGTTATGGAGAAGAATGGGTCCTCTACCTAGTCCTCCACCTTCTATGACAGTTCTCTATCTGCGATGTCCAACCTTTTCTCTTGAAATTTCGCTTTCACTTCCTTGGATTCCTTCTTTTCCTCCTCAGAGCACATGTCCACAAATCCATTTCCCACCTCCCAAGACTCTCTTTCCTTGCATGTATTGGTTATTCTACCCTAGGAACTGGAAGCTTCTCTGTCATACCGTCCCCCATGCTGCATTTTCCCTTTCTTGCTCCAATGTTGGGCCATCTTAAAAACTAACCACACATTCCACATGACATAAATTTACGGCCTGACAATGTGTTAAGGAAACATCCACAGGGAAAGGTATAATTATTCTTATTGCACAAAGATATTAGAACGACAAACTTACAAACCTTACCCATTTTCCTGTGAAATATTTGTGAAAATTAATCCTATTGTTGAAATATTTGTCTATTATGTCAACTTCCAATACACCTGGAAATTTATACTTCACAATTCAAGGAAACATTCTTGTTTTTTTCATTTTATATGCAATTTAACTATCACTACTATTTCTATAAAAAATAATGCATTCTCCATTATCAAAGTTGACAATATATCCTTTCTCAATAATTCACCAATAATAATGAGGTTAAATGTTTAAATCTAGGGATACAATATACATCTTGAGTTTTTTTCTTATCACTTCGGTTGGTACAAATAAAAACAACTCATTTACCCATGACTTGTACTTTATTGTTATTTCAAGTTCTCTTCACAATTGTATTAATTCATTAATGATAGGAAGCATTTATTCGATTCCTTTCTACAACCACTATCTAATTATCACACAACTTTATTTATTTATTCTACTAAAATGCAATTCATAAATGGATTTTCATTCTTTTCACTTTCGTTTTCATCTCTCTTAATGAAATTTGAATTTCTTTTATCCTTATTATAATGTTTTTTTTGCATTCATATACATAATATCCAAACTTTGAATATTATTCTGAAAAAGGTATTTTTTCATCCATGTCTATTATTGAATCTTCCACTTCCACCACTTATAGAAACACCTTTATTGCTATATGATTTTCCTCCACTTCTAATTGGAATTGGAACTTGAGATCTAAAATCTTACTCATAAGAGGTGGCGATTTTACAAGGAAACCGTCCGCTTAAGAAGAGACATTTGAGTTAAATCGTTTGACTTGAATCTATTCATATAACAATATGATGAAATATGGGAGAAATAATTATCAAGACTTTTTCAATGATCATCAAGAGTTTCTCCATTATTTTTAATTATATTAACCAACCTCATAATGTTTCTAAAGAAATATTCCATAGACTCAAAATACTTATAATTTCAGTAAGCTGGAACAATTGTATGATGACAGAAACCTCCATACTGTCATTTGTTCTGCTTTTCTATTATTAAACAGAGTTTCGGGAGACTGAACATTCTAATCTGATATTATATGATATGACCTTCGGGGTTCTCACTCGTCTATTTTGATATCAATCGATATAAATATCGGTCCAAGGTTCATAGCCAATATTGTATTTCTTTCGTTTTTATCATGATGTAAACTCAGAGATGCCGACGAAGATTCAATTCATTCGGAAAACTATGAAACGCTTAAAAAATCGTAAGGAGGAAAATACTTTTTCCCATATAAAGGCCCCGAGCTACTCCTGCCCGTGTCCACAAGAGACTGTAAATAACCAAAGAACCAACTTCTATTACGATTCTGATGGATATAGAAAAACAACACATGATTCTTTTTGCGTTTGAATTACATTTCATTCTACATATGGATGCAGACCCTTACACCTACAACAGACGGTGTTTTACTCTATCGAACAACAATGCATGATTTTTCTTCTACTGGATTAAAATAAAAAAGACAGAAAACATATAGATATTGCTGGCAACAATATAGTTGTGCCGATTGCTGGCAACGATATAGTTGTGCCGACTGATATTAGAACATGGGATCTGGAGGATCATCGTGGCCTATCCCTGGGCTATGGCCGGATGATGAGGGCCGAAAGGCCATCACTCCATCAACCTTCTTCATTCTCGCACTATCATTGTTGGACTCACTAGGACGCTTGGAAAAGATTTGAGTTCCACCCGCTACCGTTTCAGCCTCCTTGATTCCATGAGCGTGGTTGTGACCAAGGCTACCTTGCACTGTCACTTTGAGCGTGGAAGGTAGTTTTGTCTCTGCAGGCGCGATTGATATTTGCTTGTTCTCAATAGTCGAGCTCCTTCCCATGGGTGTATCTCGAGGTTGAAGCCTATAAGCCGAGCTTTCGCAGTAGAGTACGATAACACACATGAAAGCATTAGAGCTCCCCATACTGACCACAAACGGAGCTTCATTGTGCCTTTTCACAAGACCAAAATTGATATAAAGAGCAGAGAATAGGCTTAGCTTAGTAATAGACTGCCAAGGGTGGAAAAGAAAGCTGAAATCAATGACAGAGAGAGAGACACGAATGCTTCTGCACGGAGTATTTTAACCTAGAAGACTAGGAGACCCTACGAGACTTCACGTGCTTTCTTTACTACATAACCACAGCTGTTATCAGAAAACCAGAAAATCACATCCACAAGCTTCCAAACAGTGACATTAGTATGACCATTCATATAGCTACATACACACAAATGGTAAATCGATAATTAATCCTTCTCCTTTGGAGCTCACAGGATGTCAAATTCACAACAAAGGGGTGGTGTAAGAGAAGATCCTACAAGCTGGAAAGAAGACGCAGGAACAAGAGCAGGGGGCATAAGCGTGGAGGGATATGTGTGAGAGAGTCGTATTTAAGCTAAAACATTTGCCCTCCTCCTCGTGCATGGCAATTTGCAAATACTATTGAATTTGAATATTAGGCGCTTCTCTGACAATTATACCCGTACTATCACATGGAAGTCACTCTTTACAGTTTGCATCAAGATCAAATTTACCTCCTCTTTTTCACTATTTTACTCCAAGTCGTATATTGCCGCGCTAGATTCTGTAATATTCAATCGAAATCCAAAGTTTTCTGTATTAATTATGGATGGTTCTCACCTGTGCCGCATGCCTTTGCTAGGCTGGCCTTGGCCTTTCTATTCCAGAGAAGTTCTGCATTCAAAAATATAATAATATTAAGCTGTTTCCTGAAAAACCACCTTTGATTTAATTTAATTTAATTTATATATTAATGTACTTTAATATATATAAACAAATGTTATCAGGGCCATGAAGCCATTTTCGTGCCGGGTATGATAACAGATCTTTCCACTTCTGCACTTCCTGTAAGAGTAACTAGTTTATGCCTGAGGCCTATCTCACATTCTTTCTCTCCGGAGCAGAGGACTAAGATTAAACGCCCCACTTTTCTGTGCAACTATAGTTATCTCTCCTATAACATATGGATTCTTCAGTTTGTACTGTCTCAACTTTATAGTCTCAACACTGCTTAATGATTCATTATATGCCAACAATAGAGACTCTAGATCTCAGACTACAAGACATTTACAAAAGCATGAGGCCTCCCGAAACACCTAAGTATGGGTTAGGCTATATTGAGCAATGTGATCAGGTTATTCCTGATTGTAGGTTTTCAAACCCTCTACCTAACACCATGCAAAGACCCTCAATAGATGAAATACACAAATTTCATTCAATAATGAAAGGATGTCCCAAGGGATCCATAGAAGAAGTTTGGACCAAAAAGATGTTAAATTGAGATTTGTTTACAAATCCAGAAACAAAGGACTTTAACATAGCCACATCAGATAAACAAAAAGCAGAATTATCACAAAAATGGCAAAATTATATCTCTGACAAAGAAATATGGACTTCTTTCTATGAATGGAAGAAATTAAGTCAGAAGGCTGAAGTCCAAATGATGGAAGGGGGATCGAAAGAACCTCCTAAACACAAGTGGAAAATTCTAGAAGGACAGACAGTTGAATCAAGTTCGACTTTTCCTCCATTCAAAGGCATTGTCCTTGAAGACAATAACACACAAGTCAAAGAAGTACCTCTACTGCTTTCTGATGAAGCCACCCAACTAATGGGTGTTGACAGAAGAGTCAAATCACTAGCAGAACAATTAAATTAGACAAACACAGCCTTGAGAGGCATGGCTACACATACATTTGTAACAAATGACTATGCCAGACGTGGACAAATCAGAGACTTGCAAGTCTCTACAAACACTGTAGTCCAGTCTGTAAATGAAATACATGATAAAGTTACAAATGTCAAAGAAAAAATGGACACTGCTCTAACAGAAATATCTACAAAATCTAGAGAGTCCAAAAGAAATCATGAATAATTAATGGAAGGATTAGGAGAAGCCTTCTCCAATATGGGAAAATCACTGCTAGAAATTAAACGGAAGGATAATATTCCTGATAAACCCATTCCTGATCCTTATATCCTTCCAAATCATCCAATATCCATCCCGTCTCCTATATATAAACCTTCTGAGACAAAAATGGATAAAAAATTTCCTCATCATTTTCCCCCTGAAAAGGAGACACCAGAATCCTCAAAAGAAAATCTTTCCCTTGTATCCATTCAGCAACCTGCTTATGAGAATCTCCCTCACCATGTATATAGACCTCCAGCACTAGACCTCTTGGGAAAAGGAAGATTACCTGAAACCCAAACATTTGCAGAAGATTGGTTCCCATAATGGAACATTGATAGTCTGTCAGTTGGACAGATCAGAAAAATGATTGATAGAATGTATGTTTCATACAAAGTCATGTGTATGAAAGGAAAAATAGAAGTTGAAGCATGCAAATCCATAATTCAACGTTTACTGGAACACTGAGCAAATGGTGGGAAGTCATTTCATCCCCAATAATGATTGCTAAGATGGAAGCAGAAATCCTAAGAGATGAACAAGGTGATGTGGTATATCACATTGATGGGACCCCCCACAATAACATGATAGGAGCCCTTACCACAACAATCCTTGAACATTGGTGTGGAACCGAAGCAGAATTAGCAGACAAACATGAGCTAATCCTTATGAACATGAAATGTAGAAAGATGTCAGAATATGAATAATTTCATAAGGATTGGACATAGAGAATCTTTGAGGTGCAAGATAGTCAAAACCTTTTATGGAAACAAGTTTACTTGGCTGCCATACCCAGTAAATTTGTAGAGTATCTGAAAATGCAGGAGGTTTTTAAGCTTCCATATGAGATGTTCACATGGGGAGAAATTTATTCTGTAAATAGGGTTCTCTGTAAATATGAAAGTTCATAACTCTGTAAATAAGTTATCACACTTACCAAACAGAAAATCTATATGCGAAAAGTATGGTCTATATATTTCGGACCCTGTAAAAACAAAAAGAAAAAAACAAAAAGATTTCAAAGAAAAGAAAAGATACAGTTACAAACCCAAGACACACTATTACAAGCCTGAAGATATCAAACTAAAAACTCATGCTCATCAGGCCAGGCAGTAGATCCAGTGTTAGATTTGTGGAAAAACTAGACACATTGCACATAATTGTCCAAAAATAAAGCATCAAGGATGTCAAAAGGAAAACATTCTGAACAAAAAGCTAAAGAAGCTCAGGCTAGCAAAAAATTAGCTTTGAGAACATATTGCAACAGATGTGGGTCAAACAATCATGAAACAAACCAATGCCCACACAACCCCTTTCCAAAACGAGAAGAAGTACATCTGTTGCAACAAGGTTGTTGTTTAGAATCCACTAGTGCCTCTGAGTTTGAATATAGATCAGAAGAAGAAGTTTTGATGAATCAAAATGGAAAATGTAAAAATCCTAACTTTTGTTCTTGTGAAGACAGTTCTAATATCTCTCAGTCTGAATCTGAACAAGAAATCAATACCAAAGAAAAGACAAAAATCTGCATGTTCAGCGATCTCGGCGACCAAGAAGCACAGATGCTAGCACAAATCAAATCCCTACCCAAAGGAGATATGAAGAATTCTCTTCTTGAAACATTTTTAAAATCAATCAAAACTGAACAAAGGTCAAAGTATGTTGAATATTCAAAAAGAGAACCTTTGTTTTTAGAAGCTTCCTTTGATAGAAATATAAATTTTTTTATCAAATACAATAAGGAAGCAAAGTTACAGCATACATCAGTAACTGATCTAGCCAGAGAAATGATGCTTTTAAGAAAAGAAGTTACTGATTTGAAAGAAAAATTTAGAAAATTGGAAGAAGAATTTGAAGACAGCTACAAAGTAGACTCTTGGGCAAGACAAGAAATCAGGGATATCAGGAATCAGCTAGATTCCAGGCCACCTCCTCTGTAAGATGCACCTATTGAGAAAAGGCCTAAAACCTCAGCCCAACTCCAAGGGCTAAGCGTAATGAAAATCTTGCCTATCAGATTTCAGAAATATCAAGTGAAGATACAACTAGAAATAAATTATGAAATCTTTTGTTTGAATGCACTACTGGATACAGGATCAGATATGAACTTAGTTCATAAAGATTTAATTCCCCACAAATATTGGTTTCCTAGTAGTTATTTTGCTATAGGATTGGGGAATATTTCCACAAATATGGATTTTGAAATTCCTAAAGGAATCTTATTATTTGATGAGTATGCTTTAGGAATGAAATTTCTATTGTCAGAATTACCCGTTGATTGTATTCTAGGAACTCCTTTTTTATCCACAATAGAGCCACATGGATCTTCTCAAACATCTAGCAGAGATCTTGGATACTTTATCACTCTACCAAGTATCAATGGACAACCACCAAAAAGGAAGACTTTGGCTTTTATCTCAGAATCATAGGCCCAAATTGCATATTGTTCAAAAAGCATGGTGGTGATTAATACTTGGGATGATTATAGAAATATTCCAGTCACATAATATTTGGATGATCATATAGCATGGGAAATATATTGTCAAAATTGGGTACCACAATGGCAGCTAAGATGGTCTGAAGGAGTAGAATTTGGGTTACCAGGGTTCTCTACAAATCCAGCATTCATGTCATTCCACCACAACATGTGATAGGGAAAATGCATCAAGCATGCACTATTGCAGCTAGACAGAAGTTGGTTGAAATAGGAGACTTAACCAGAATCAGATTTGCAGATAGAAATTGGTTTTGTCAAAAAACACAGAGATGGAACCAAACCCCAGCATGGATTTTTTTCCAAATTAATAGGATCAGAGACATACAGTCATGGCCGCAACAAGATCCTCATCAGTGACTATTTTAGATAAATTATTTCCAGTATAAAGCAATGTGGGATCATGTTTTCTTATGGACTGACAGATACAGATATTATTATTGTATGGTTAAATTTTCTGATCAGTTCTCATCTTTCCCTGAACCAGACTAGCTTACATATTTCTGTTTTCAGATTTTTGTGGTGAAGAATTTCAAAATCATTTGCCGGAGAATCCACAGTTGATGTCATTTCAAAAGCTTACATATTCATGGAAAAAGTTTGGTTTAAACTTTAGCACTATTATCCAGATGTCATTGACACTGCCAGGATGTTTTTATTCCCTCACAGAAATTTTCCAAACACTGTGTATAATTTAGAACAAATTTTGAAAATGAGTATAAAATGATTTTTATCAGAGAAAAACATCCATGGGTCATCATAACATGGTATGTCCTATAGCGAGATGAAGATCATGATGAAGATCCCAAAATGTACCGTGAAATATACACTCAACATTGGGACCCAAACCGCTTTCGCCATTTCCATGACCAGCTAGTAGAATAATGATTCATAAATACTTTCAAGTCTTATTGGTCGACAGTGGTGTCAGTCGGTTTTCTTGGGTTGACGATAACAACCTCCACAATGTACTTCAATTCTAATTGGCCGATAGTGGAGACAATCAGGTTTAGTGGGTTGACGTGACCAATATCCACTTTCTAATAAAATAATGAGCATCTTGGAAACTTGGAGCACTTCTCCAACTTTTGGTGTGGTTTGACCTACATTTCCAAGATTCATTTTTATGTGTCTTTTTGAGTATGAATATTGGTCGAGGATTCTTGCATGACTACCCCGCCAGATCTTAAGTATGATCTACTTTTCTTAGTGGAAAATAAAGTTATGATTTGGTCGCAAGAATCTTGCACGATTTCTACCGCCAAATCTCTAAAAGTAGATTGAGTGGAAGACATGTAGGGTCCAAAGTCTTGTCAAGTCTCATCGATGAAATGATTCTCTTCACCACAAATTTGTATATAAGGAGAAGAGGAGTTCATTCTCAGAGAGGAGTTTTCTTTTTAGAGTTTCAAGTTAGTAAGTTTGTAAGTTGTCCGAGTCTTTCTAAAGGTCCCTTCTATCTGAGATTTTGAGTCATTCTGTGTGCAAGTCTGCATAAGTCTATAAGTGTGTGAGTGAGTAGAGAATCCTTCTCATATTGTATACCCTGGTTTTAGAGCTTCGACTCTCTGTTTTAATATAAAGACTTCCACAAGCATTTATGATCTCTAAATATTGTCTCTTTATTGTGCATCTGTTATGATTCTTGTTTCTACTTGCCTACGATTGCAATCTGTGTTCCCTAAAATATTATGTGCCAAGGTTCTCTCAAGAGATAGATAAAGTTCTCTCACCCTGGAGATAAGGTTCTCAGAAGGATGTTGGCCGATGTTCTCTTAGGTCCTGGAGCACCCGTAGTAAGTCCCGCAAGGCAGGAGGCCACTTAGGGCAGTTTTAGGTGTTGGGTTGTCTAAAGGTTCGCTAGGAGTTTCCGGAAGGTTCACATAAGGTCAAGAGGTGGGGTTTGCATAAGGATCATCTTGGGGTTCGCCAGGATAACTGGATTCATTTTGTAGAGAGTAGCAAGTTGTAGAAGGTCAAGTAGCAGAAGGAGACAAACGCACGAGACAGATCAATCTTCAAGATTAATTCTCCGTCAGAGGAAGCCTCTGAGTTTACAAATGATATCAGAGCCATGAAGCCATTTTCACTCCGGGTTTGATAACAGATCTTTCGCTCTGTTAATCTTTGTTTTAAAATAAAAGAAAGAATCTATAGCCATATCAAGAGTCTCGGGCCTTTGAAATACAAGGTTTCCATTATTGTGACTCTCTCAAGACATATCAAAAGTCTCTGGGCTTTGACAGACAAGGTTTCCACTTCTGCGACTTCCTGAAAGAGTAACTAGTTTATGCTTGAGCAGTAAGCCAGGAGCCTATTTGGCATTCTCTCTCTCTGAAGTAGAGGACTAAGATTAAATGCCCTTCTTTTCTATGCAGTTATAGTTATCTCTCCTATAACATATGGATTATTCAGTTTGTTTTCGTTCTGTAAATAATATTGTTGATAGTATTGTCTCAACTTCAGAGTCTCAACACTGCTTAATGATTCATTATATGCCAACAGTAGAGACTCTATATCCCAGACTACAAGACATTTACAAAGGCATGAGGCCTCCCGGAACACCTAAGTATGGGTTAGGTTATATTGAGCAATGTGATCAGGTTATTCCTGATTGTAGGTTTTCAAACCCTCTACCTGACACCATGCAAAGACCCTCAATAGATGAAATACACAAATTTCATTCAATAATAAAAGGTTGTCCCAAGGGATCCATAGAATAAGTCTAGATCAAAAAGATGTTAAATTGGGATTTGTTTACAAATCCATAAACAAAGGACTTCAACATAGACACACCATAGCTCTTAGGAAAAGGACGATTACCTAAAACCCAAACATTTGCAGAAGATTGGTTCCTAGAATGGAACATTGATAGTCTGTCAATTGGAAAGATCAGACAAATGATTGATAGAATGTATTTTTCATTCAAAGTCATGTGTATGAAAGGCAAAATAGAAGTTGAAGCATGCAAATCCATAATTCAATGTTTTACTGGAACACTGAGCAAATGGTGGGAAGTCATTTAATCTGCAATAATGATTGCTAAGATGGAAGCAAAAATCCTAAGAGATGAACAAGGTGATGTGGTATATCACATTGACGGGACCCCCCACAATAACATGATAGGATCCCTTACCACAACAATCCTTGAACATTGGTGTGGAACCGACGCAGAATTAGCAGACAAACATGAGCTAATCCTTATGAACATGAAATGTAGAAAGATTTAAGAATATGAAGAATTTCATAAGGATTGGACATAGAGAATCTTTGAGGTGCAAGATAGTAAAAACCTTTTATGGAAACAAGTTTACTTGGCTTCCATACCCAGTAAATTTGTAGAGTATCTAAAAATGCAGGAAGTTTTTAAGATTCCATATGAGACGTACACATGGGGAGAAATTTATTCTGTCATTACTAAATATCTGGTAGGGTTGTGTGTAAATATGAAAGTTCATAACTCTGTAAATAAGTTATCCCACTTACCAGACATAAAATCTATATTCGAGAAGTATGGTCTATATATTTCAGATCCTGTAAAAAGAAAAAGAAAAAAGAAAAAAGATTTCAAAGAAAAGAAAAGATACAGATACAAACCCAAGACACACTATTACGAGCCTGAAGATATCAAACTAAAAACGCATGCTCATCGGGACAGGTAGCAGGTCCAGTGTTGGATTTGTGGCAAAACTAGACACATTGCACATAATTGTCTAGAAAATAAAGCATCAAGGATGTCAAAATGAAAGCATTCTGAACTAAAAGCTAAAGAAGCTCAGGCTAGCAAACAATTATCTCTGAGAACATATTGCAATAGATGTGAGTCAAACAATCATGAAACAAACCAATGCCCGCACAACCCCTTTCCAAAACGAGAAGAAGTACATCTGTTGCAACAAGGTTGTTGTTCAGAATCCAGGAGTGCCTCTGAGTTTGAATATAGCTCAGAAGAAGAAGTTTTGATGACTCAAAATTGAAAATGTAAAAATCCTAACTTATGTTCTTGTGAAGACAGTTTTGATATCTCTGAGTCTGAATCTGAACCAGAAATCAATACCAGAGAAAAGATAAAAATCTAAATGTTCAACAATGTGGGCAGCCAAGAAGCACAGATGCTAGCACAAATCAAAGCCCCACCCGAAGGATATATGAAGAATTATCTTCTTGAAACATTTTTAAAATCAATCAAAACTGAACAAAGGTCAAGGTATGCTAAATCTTCAAAAAGAGAACCTTTGTTTTTAGAAGCTTCCTTTGATAGAAATACAAAAACTTTTATCAAATACAATAAGGAAGCAAAGTTACAGCATACATTAGTAACTGATCTAGACAAAGAAATGATGCTTTTAAGAAAATAAGTTACTGATTTGAAAGAAAAATTTAGAAAATTGGAAGAAGAATCTGAAGAAAGCTACAAAGTAGACTCTTGGGAAGACAAGAAATCAGGGATATCAGGAATCACTTAGATTCCATACCACCTCCTCTAGAAGATGCACCTATTGAGAAAAGGCCTAAAACCTCAGCCCAACTCCAAGGGCTAACCGTAATGAAAATCTTGCCTATCAGATTTCAGAAATATCAAGTGAAGATAAAACTAGAAATAAATTCGGAAATATTTTGTTTGAATGCACTACTGGATATAGGATCATATATGAACTTAGTTCATAAATATTGAATTCCCCACAAATATTGGTTTCCTAGTAGTTATTCTGCTATAGGATTGGGGAATGTTTCCACAAATATGGATTTTGAAATTCCTAAAGGAATCTTATTATTTGATGAGTATGCTTTAGGAATGAAATTTCTATTGTCAAAATTACCAGTTGATTGTATTCTAGGAACTCCTTTTTTATCCATAATAGATCCACATGGATCTTCTCAAACATCTAGCGGAGATCCTGGATACTTTATCACTCTACCAAGTATCAATCGCCATCCACCAAAAAGGAAGACTTTGGCTTTTATCTTAGAATCATAGGCGCAAATTGCATATTGTTCAAAAAGCATGGTGGTGATTAATACTTGGGATGATTATAGAAATATTCCAGTCATAGAATATTTGGATGATCATACAGCATGGGAAATATATTGTCAAAATTGGGTACCACAATGGCAGCTAAGATGGTCTGAAGGAGTAGAATTTGGGTTACCAGGTTTCTCTACAAATACCAGCATTCATGTCATTCCACCACAACATGTGATAGGGAAAATGCATCAAGCATCCACTATTGCATCTAGACAGAAGTTGGTTGAAATAGGAGACTTAACCAGAATCAGATCTGCAGATAGAAATTGGTTTCGTCAACAAACACAGAGATGGAACCAAACCCCAGCATGGAATTTTTTCTAAATTAATAGGATGTGAGACATACAGTCATGGCCGCAACAAGATCCTCATCAACGATTGTTTCAGATAAATTATTTCTAGTATAAAGCAATGTGGGATCATGTTTTCTTATGGACTGACAGATACATATATTATTATTGTATGGTTAAATTTTCTGATCAGTTCTCATCTTTCCCTGAACCAGACTGGCTTACAGATTGGTGGAAAAAGTTTGGTTTAAACTCCAGCGCTATTCATCCAGATGTCATTGACACTACCAGGATGTTTTTATTCCCTCACAAAAATTTTCCAAACACTGTGTATAATTTAGAACAAATTTCTGAAAATGAGTATAAAATGCTTTTTATCAGAGAAAAACATCCATGGGTCATCAGGACACGGTATGTACTACAACGAGATGAAGATCATGATGAAGATCTCGAAATGTACCGTGAAATATACACTCAACATTGGGACCCAGACCGCTTTTGTCATTTCCATGACCAACTAGTAGAATAATGATTCATAAATACTTTCAAGTCTTATTGGCCGACAGTGGTGTCAGTCGGTTTTCGTGGGTTGACGATAACAAACTCCACAATGTACTTCAATTCTAATTGGCCGATAGTGGAGACAATCAGGTTTAGTGGGTTGACGTGACCAATATCCACTTTCTAATAAAATAATGAGCATCTTGGAAACTTGGAGCACTTCTCCAACTTTTGGTGTGGTTTGACCCACATTTCCAAGATTCATTTTTATGTGTCGTTTTGAGTATGACTATTGGTCGGGGATTCTTGCATGACTACCCCGCAGATCTTAAGTATGATCTACTTTTCTTAGTGGAAAATAAAGTTATGATTTGGTCGCAAGAATCTTGCACAATTTCTACCGCCAAATCTCTAAAAGTAGATTGAGTGGAAGACATGTAGGGTCCAAAGTCTTGTCGAGTCTCATCGATGAAATGATTCTCTTCACCACAAATTTGTATATAAGGAGAAGAGGAGTTCATTCTCAGAGAGGAGTTTTCTTTTTAGAGTTTCAAGTTAGTAAGTTTGTAAGTTGTCCGAGTCTTTCTAAAGGTCCCTTCTATCTGAGATTTTGAGTCATTCTGTGTGCAAGTTTTCATAAGTCTATAAGTGTGTGAGTGAGTAGAGCATCTTGCTCATATTGTATACCCTAGCTTTGGAGCTTCGGCTCTCTGTTTTAATATAAAGACTTCCGCAAGCATTTATGATCTCTGAATATTGTCTCTTTATTGTGCATCTGTTATGATTCTCATTTCTACCTGCCTACCATTGCAATATGTGTTCCCTGAAATATTATGTGCCAAGGTTCTCTCAAGAGATAGATAAAGTTCTCTCACCCTGGATATAAGGTTCTCAGAAGGATGATGGTCGAATTTCTCTTAGGTCTTGGAGCACCCGTAGTAAGTCCCGCAAGGCAAGAGGCTGCTTAGGGCAGTTTTAGGTTTTGGGTTGTCTAAAGGTTCGCTAGGAGTTTCCAGAAGGTTCACATAAGGCCAAGAGGTGGGGTTCGCATAAGGATCATCTTGGGGTTCGCCAGGATAACTGGATTGGTTCTGTAGAGAGTAGCAAGCCGTAGAAGGTCAAGTAGTAGAAAGAGACAGATGGACAAGACAGATCAATCTTCAAGTTTCATTCTCCGTCGGAGGAAGCCTCTGAGTTTACAAATGCTTAATTATTAATGTCTATTTAAAATAAAATAAAAAATATATATTTGAAAGTACAAAATAGAAATATACTATTGAATGCAAGGTCATGTGGTTTCCCTTTTGTACATGTGGTTTCCCTTTTTTTCTCCTTTTTGTCTACTATCGTATTTTAATCTCTTTCAAAAGTTCCTCCATTAACCTAGGATACAGTAGTCGATGTGAGAGTAAGTTTGGTAGATCTTAAATCGTTACATATTTCGGCGGAGCACGTGAGTTGTGTCGGCTTAATCTCAACTGGAACTTCTATTTGCAAGAGTGACAGGCTAAAGTTGATTTGATTGGAAAAAATGTCTTTTGCATGAACTTGTCTATTATTTTAAAACTTTACTATTTTCCACTCTCTTCCCATGATATAGGCTATATGGGTTCCTACCATGGAAACTATCCTACGTTTCTTTATTACTTTTATCATCATTTTGTTTGAGCACTAGATTCAGTTTCCTTTAACAATTTTTATAATGTTTTACTTTATCCTAATCAACCACAAGCATGGCACATAATTGGTTTTTGGTTCATCACTAAATACCTCATAATTGGTTTTTGGTTCATCACTAAATACTAATCTAGTAATTGTTTAAGAATAGGGTGGGGTAGAGAGCCTTTATACAGGCATAAATTGGGCTTGTAACTCGAAGTAATGCCTATGCTACCGGTGTTGTTCCTTTTTTTGTTGCTTTCTCCTTTGCTTTTGGTCTCCGATCAACTGAATCTGCTCAATCATCTCAGCAAACTTGACTACCGCACGCCTGATTTATGAACTAACTCTGTTACAGATGTGCCATTTGTTGGTGATTTTGTACACGCATACATGAGTGTTGGGGCTGGTATGTTTAAGCCTCGAGAGAGAACCCTAATGAGGTACTATGGTGAGGGAGCGGGTACCGAGCATTTAACGAGGGGAGAAGGTACAAAGAAAATTCTATAAAAATAATCAATATATAACAATGAAAAGTATAAACAATGTCCTAATTAATATACATCTTCATTAACATATAAAATTTTAGATTAATTTAGAAATATTAATTTGGATCAAGGAAAAAAATATAGCTAAAATTTTATTAATTAAGAATTATGTAGAGTACGTGTCATGAACTCTTAGTGACGGTTATGCAACATTGGTCATGACCATTGTTTTTCCTTGACCATGGTGGCTTGGCCAACCTATGCCTACTAGAATCAAACTATGTCTCTTCACCTAAAGTCTACCCATAACTTCTCCTTAGGCTACAACAAGTTAGATGCCCAAACAAGTCTAATGCGCTTAGTTCATCCAAGGAGACATAGACATGCATCGAATTGCAGCCTTGAAATAGTTCCACAATCCAACACTTAGACAACATTACTCTTATCTAATGAACAATATGGAAGGAACATAAACATCTAATACAGAACAAAGCATATGCAATACACCACACAAGTATGAGGGTCACTAATGTAACATGGTTGGTGTGAGAGTCACTTCCCATAGTTATTGAGAGCATGGGCACTGAGTACAATCAGCTTGGGAAAGAATGCAAGTCAAGCAAGCAAGATAAAGGGAGGAAATTTGTATGGAGGGGGACCAAAATTATACATTCACGTATTCGAATGCAAAGCTATTTTGACATGCAGTTTTCTGGATATCAATGGAGCTCTGAATGCTAAATATTGAAGGTAATTGTTGTGGATATGTTGGCTGATGTTTGGAGTTGTAATATCATGAGGAAAGAGGTTGTGTGCCTAGGAGTTGTATGTTTCTCAAAATTATCCGATGAAACACTTGTTTTGTTACTAGGAGAATTTGTGCTTGCAGTTGTAGAATTCTTGAGGTCCCTGTAAGTAAAATTCATTTCCAACCTATGTTGGAAGCCTTGGAGGGGAGTGGAAAGGCCTCAGGGACTATGAGCATTGAATGGGGATTCCATCCCTTGGGTTGTACAGATTGAGGGGAAGTGATCCGGTGGAATGGAATTAGCGGTGATTTTAACTACTGAGAGGGGAACATTAGCCATACTTAGCGACCACTGTCTCTTGTGGATTCATAGCCCCATCTAAGGGGTGTCTTGTTTTTGAGAACTGGAACATCAAGGATATAGTTGGGAGAAACATTCTTTCTCTGCAGCCAGTTGCATACTTGTATAAGATAAACGTTCTTATTTGAT
>SNQJ01S0009123.1:81420-99914 GCA_010110895.2 Picea sitchensis | reverse complement strand
AATTCTTGTTGGGAGCACAATAATGCATTTAAATCCTTCTTCATATGCTTGATATTGTTGTATGTTATTTAATTGCTTCTATGCATAGTTAAGTGATTGTAATTACATTTTTAAGGAGTATAGATAGCTAAATAAGTTTAGTTGTCATTCTATGTGATTATTTCTGCATTTTCATTTAGTATGAGAAATTTTATGGGGTCATTTTAGTAGTGATGTGACCCAAGTGGGGGTTGGGTATGTTACAATATGGTATCATATCTACTGGTTCAACACTGGACCCATATGGGATAGGACTTTGAGAAAATTTGAGTAAATTCACTGTTGCAAACTTTGGTCTGTACAAATTTGGGGAAAATCGAGAGAAGATTAGAGTCAAATCCACAAATTTCTGGTCAAGATTCATGCTTAAATGAATTAGAACTATTTAAGGGGGTTAATGGAACCAATATGAAAAATTGCATAGTCGTATTCAACTTGAAATGGTGGAATATTGCATTTTAATGGTTGTTGCAAACGTTATAGGTAGTTTGGTAAATTGATGGTTGATATTGTGTTTGATATCGCGATCACCAACTGAGATTCATCATGATAGATTTAAAAATTTGGTAGGTTTCAACCATTTGGAAGGTTGGGAAAATCGACGTTCGAGATTCATTTTCGGTGATTGGGAAATGAGGCATATCGATGGTTTAAACTCATCAGGGATTTTGGTCAAAAATTTCTAAGTGTGGAAATTCTCCAAGAGAAATCATCGATGGTCGATGCTCGGGTCAGACGAAATGGTGAAGAGGTTGGCTCAACCAAAATACACCTATGATGACCAATGTTCATAATTCATAAAGGTTCGATGTGGTTAGATCAATGGTTGCGATCATTTTGAGTGATAGATCGACGAACTAGATTGATCAGAGTTGTGGTCGAAGTTTTCTAAGTGTTGAAGTTGGACAAGGAAAATCATCATTGGGCCTATGGTCAGTGGTCAGCTGGATTCGTCAAAGTGTTTTCATTCACCGACATAAATCATCGATGGTTAGATGTTAGCTGACTGGACAAGGTGTTCAGATCATCTAAGAGAAACAACCAATTTCAAATGAAGGAAAATAGATGGATGACATCATCATCGACATGTTATGTCATGTCAGTATCCATGTGTTATGCCACACCACCTAATTTTACACCTATGGATGATGTGTCATTCCACGTTAAAATCCATGTGTCATGCCACATCAACAGATGCCATGTTAGCCTAGAAGTGGCCAATGACCGATGGTCAAGTCAGCCGATTTGGGGAAGTATTTTCAACATTCTTAGGTGATCGTTGATCGTCGATAGGCCGATGGTCCGGTGTCATCTAAATGATTTATAAGATTTCATTCACCAATTAATATCTTCAATGGTCGACGGTCGATCATTCAATTATTTGAGATCAACGACTCAGATTCCTTGTGATTTGAGATCAGCGAAAGATTTAAAGGGGCTACTACAGTAATAAAACAATCATTTTTATGATAATTTTTGTGGTTATTTAAGGTCATTAACTTGCAGAGTGATTTTGAGGTCCTAAACAACGTTTTTATCTATTCAAAATCCTTTAGAATAGAGTTTACAAAGGTACACTATGTCTCTGCATCTAAAATAAAATAACTCAGAGAGAGCTATCCAATGAGCTAAATTGTTCGCAAAATGGAGATTGTATCATAAAGTTACAACCAACAAAATAAGAGTAAAAAATTCCACACCAAAGTTACTTCTTGAGGGATAAATCCATGCTCATATGTCCATTTAGGGAACATGAGTAGTCGATGGAAAGATTATGAACCATATTGCAATTGTAGAGTAGTCGATGGAAAGCTTATGAACCATCTTATGAACCATGTGGAAAGCTTCTAAATACATAACTACTCATCAAATGCATAATCCAGAATTGCAGAGGAATATATGTGGTGGGATTGGCTGAAGATGGTTAAGCACCTTGATGAGAATATAATTTATTGGAAGCAGTTCAAGAAATATTTTCAACAACATTACTTATCAAGGAAATATTATGACAAGAAGATGCAAAATTTATTTGAAATCAAACTTGGGAACATGACCATTGATGAATATGAGAGAAAGTTCTTGGAACTTCTCAGGTACATGATCTTCATTATATATGAGAAGGTAAAAATTCATAGGTTCCTTAGTGGACTTCCATCCTTCTACAAGAATAAAATTTAGTTTAATGAACCCAAGAATTTAGAAGAAGCCATAAGAACATAGGCCAAGCAATTGTATGAGCATAATAAAGGAAATCCAACTTTCCAAAGGGTCGAGGATGACAAGAAGAAAGAAAAGATGGATAAAAGGAAGAAAGGATTCAAACCACATTTCATCATAAATAGATCTTAATCATATCAGTGAGGTCAACAATCTCAAGGTGATCAAAAAATGACATAGTCCTTGGGAAATAGGCCAAGAAAACAACTCATAAAGTGTTGGGGATGTGAAGGAGATCATATGTATAAAGATTGTCCTCATCAGGGAGATAAAATGAATACATTGCATAGTATAAAGAATGAGGAGATAATAGAGGAAATGGGAAAAATCATTCCAAGGATCTATGTATACTTGGACAATAGACAAGAAGACTATCAATCCCACATGATTGAAGTGGAAGGTAAGATTGACAATCAACCCGTAACTATTTTAATTGATTCTGGAGCTATTCATAGCTATATAGATCTAAATCTAGTTGAAATATTATCCAGTTGGAATGCTGAAAACTCTACGAAGATCCAATGAAGGATAAGGAGCCAAGTCTCGAAGATTATCCAGTCTTGAAAGAGTATGAAGATCTATTTGAGGAGTTTCCACGATTTCCACCAAAGAGGGATATAGATTTCTTAATTGAATTAATGCATGGAGATGATCCAATATATAAGACTCCCTATATAATGAGCACGGGAGAGCTAAAAGAGTTGGAAATGCAACTAGAAGAGTTTTTAAGGAAATAGTACATACACCCAAGTGTTTCTCCTTGGGGTGAAAAAGCTATTTTTTTCACGACTAAACATGGAATGATGAGGTTATATATTGACTTCAGATATATGAACAAAGTTATATTCAAGAGTATATATTCTTTTCCAAGGATTGATGATCTCTTTGATGAGCTGAAGGGAGCAATGATATTCTCCAAGATTGACTTCAAGTCAGGATATCATCAAGTGAGAATAAAAGAAGAAGACACTAGCAAAACATCCTCTAGGACAAGGTATGGACACTATGAATTTGTGGTGGTTCGTTTTGGATTGAAAAATGCACCAACTACATTTATGTGTCTGATGAATGGGGTGTTCAAATATCTCTTGGATAAGTTTGTAATTGTATTCTTGGATGATAATCTTATCTATTCTTAGAGAGAATAAGAGCATGAGAGACATTCGAGGATGGTGGTACAAGTGTTAAGAGAACACCAATTGTATGCCAAATTAAGTAAATGAACTTTCTATCAAAATAAGATCCATTATTTGAGTCACATTGTTTCAAAAGATGACATAGCAATAGATCCAAAAAATATTGAAGCAATTAAGAGTTGCCCAGTGCCAACAAACATTTTGATGCAGGAGCATCACTCCATGCCAGCCAGCCAGCCAACTAGCCACGTCAACGCACATGCATTCAAAGGCTAAAGAGAGGTGCAGCCTCATTTTGAATTTGAAATTCAATGTAAATTTAATGTGCTTAGGCTGGTGAGCCAGGGAAGCCATGCCTTTGCGTAGGCTGTATATAGGATAGGCATTTAATCTAGATCGACTGAGATATAGATCCGATTCTGGACTAGATAGCCCATTCATTATAATTGAATAGGGTAGGTGAGTTCTGGAGGGAAGTGCTCGATGAGCCCCTCAGGTAAAAGAGATTTTAGATCTCATTTTGAGTTAGTCGAGATAGATGAGGTTGTAGGAGAGGAGCCAAAGAGAGCTCAGGAACACCATTGTAATTACAGGCATTTTCCATTTTAATATAATCAGAAGCAGTTTTTCCTGCATGTCATTCTGTGTTATATGGGTGTCTATGAGTGTTCCTTTTATGTAGTGAATGTATGTGTGTGCATGCATTCTACAGGAGTTGTGTTTGATTTCAGGGTTGAAGGTCTTTGAGGATTCACACCAGGAGGGTGTGACGGAAGGCTGCGGGTTCTGATAGCCGTGCACAGAGGATGCACTTATAAACATTGTGGGTTCAGACAAGGTCGTACTGAGGCACAGGAACTGGAATCATCAACTCGGGAGGAAGACGTTGAGGTTACTAAACACCTCAGGAGACAAGGCTGTGTAGCTGAAACACAGTTGCAGACAGAATCACTGAGGATTATGTAGGGGCTCTGCCAAGTGGGCATTGAGCGTGTGTATAGGAGTGTGCAAAGGAAGGAAATCTACTGAGAGTTAGAAGGAAGACCAGAATCACTGAGGATTCTGAGAAGCTCTGCCAGGAGGGCATTGAGTAAGTGAAAAGGGTGCACAGGAAGACAGAACTGCTAAACGTTCTGTGGGGAAAGGAACTCTGCCATAGGGGCATAGAGGTATTGTGCAGATGGAACAGAAGAAGACACTCTGCCAGAAGGGCGTTGATAATGTGTGCAAGCAGGCACTGAAGTGAAGAGAACTCTCTTTGAGTTCTGGGTTTAAGGAAGAGTCCACTGAAGGACCTTCACTGGGTTGTTGAACATCCAGAGAGTCTCAGCAAGAGGTTTCTTGAGCGAACAGAAGGATAGCGAAGAGGGCATCCATTCCATTCTCCATCTCAGGGAGAAGAAAGATAAAATCCCCCAAGGGGTCTAAGTGTTCGTAGGAAGCTCAGGAGAGGCAGCAATGTAGGTGTGCAAAGACTCTGCAGGAGTGCAAACGTCAAAATACTTCAAGGATTCGAGAGTAAGAACTCTGGAGGAATCAGAGTTTTACGCGCAGTAGCGAAGCTCAAGATTCGGGAGTTTGCCAAGGGGAAAGAAGCAAAGGTCGAGGCCTTTGAAATATTAGAATTCTTCCAAGTGCAGGAAGAAAGAGCGCCAAAGCTCGGGAGGAGAAACATCGTCCGTTGGATTAGCCGATAGAATCTGGACCATTGGTTTTCAAGTCCAAAGAGCAGCCGGAGGAGAGCGTATAAGGAGAACAAATCTGGGCCATCAGATCTAGGGTATATACCCGAAAGCCGTCGGATCTGCAGGAAGTTGCACAGAGGTTAAGCCTTCGTGAACAGCAGGAGAGAAGTCCCGACATGAGGAATGATCGTCGGGATATCAGGGATATCAAGAACGTGAGGAGAGTCCCTCGGCATCAGAGGTCGCGAATTTGTGAGGTTAATCTAGACCGTTCGTTGGGGGCAGACGAGTGTCACGATATTACCCACATCGGGTACTCAGGCATAGGAGGTTGAAAGAGGAAGTCCTTCAGTTTCGCGAGGCGCGAGGCCGCGAGGAGGTGAAGGAGCGAGAGGATCGTAGTCGTCCATCTAAGGAGGACAGGTTGTGAGAGATTGAGAGATCTCGCGAACTCGGAAGCTCGTGAGTGGAAGAGCCGAGGAGTGGTGTTAAAAGTCACGAGGCGCGAGGCCACGAAGTGGTGAAGTGGCGAAAGGATCGTAGCCGTCCATCTGAGGAGGACAGGTAGCAGAGATCGAGAGATCTCGCGAACTCGGGAGTTTGCAGAGTGGAAGCCCAAACATTGGGTATTCAAAGTCACGAGGACGTGAGGCGTGAGAAGGAGATAGTCGTTGGATCTGGATCACGGGAGGACCATTGGATCTGCGTGCGGGATCGTGTATCGGGACCTCGTAAGAAAAGGTTCGTGAATTTGGCCACAGGGATCATGAGGTTGTGAGAAAGCAATATCCCTACATCTGGAGGAGAGCAGTGTGGGCCATAGAGGAGCGTGAGTGGAATCCAGGTGGCAAGAAGCCCTCGGTATCTCGCCGCGAGAAGTCCCGAAATATTGGCGTTAGGATTCATGAGTCGTGAAGCGCCGAGGAGCCGAGGTTCGTGTGGATGCGTGGCAGAACATAAGGTGGGACCACGCAGGCAACGGGTGGACACGTGTCGCTTGGAGAGAGAAGTCAACATTCTGTTGAATTCTCGTATCTCGGAACTCGTGGAATAGGAACGAGAAAACCCGATGGTTCAACCCGCGAGATTGCGAGATTGCGAGGTAAGGCCACGGTTGCGGAGGTAATGGTCATATGGTGGGAGCTGAGCGTGGAGGGCCAGGATGCAAAGAAAAAGGAGCTCATCGGAGAATCGGATGTCGGGAGTTGGAGAGTACAGTGACTCTCAACAACAGAAACGCCGAAACCTCGAAACCCCGATAGTGAGTCGGGGATAACCACGGCCAAGTTCAAGGGCCGAAAAGGGAGGAAAAGAAAGGACCTGTGGACTGGGTCAGGTTTTCATCAGAGATCCCATTAGAGGAATCTAAGAGCCGCTTCGGCTTAGAAGTAGAAGGGGATTTGAACGATCCTGTGAGCGGGAGAGCGCGACATGGGTACGGTCATCGTTGTTCTCTCCTGCATCAGGTGGTATCAGAGGTTGAATTCTTGTCTATATACTTTAGGTAAGAGGGAGCGAGGAGAAAAGAGAAGCACTCTGATACACACATCAGGTGGTATCAGAGCGGGATTATGTTTGTATATTGCAGACAGAGGAAAAGCAGGAGGAAGACAGAGTTGTTGAGGACTCTGTAAGGGCTTGTTTGCAGGTAGGCAACAGTCCATAGACAGTCAGGGAGACTGTAGGAGGATGAAGCTGAGCACTCAGGATTGCAGGAGTGACAACAACAGATCTGTCAGGGAGGCAGATAGATACAACAAGATGGCTACTGAAGGCCATAGAAAGAGAAGCAAGGTAGAAAAACTTGTAGAAATGGATAGAGAATTTGATAAAGACCTCTACGAATTAAAGGCAGACATAGAGGATTTCGAACTGCGGATGCGGCAGGATAGAAGGAGGAGACGAATGCGTGAATTGCCCATGAAGAAGGCAAAAGCAAAATGGCCAATCAAGGAGTTGATGGTCAGAGGGCAGCTCAGGCTGTTGAGAAAATTGTTGAGGTATGCTGAAAACCTCAAGGCCATAGAGGAAAAGGTAATTTATGTCTGTTGGCCAGAGACTGGGAAAGGTCTCGATGATTGGGATGATGAGGAAGATGAAATGAGATCGGCTGATGATATCGAAGACTGCCATGAAGGTGGAGAAGAAGAAATTCCTGTTTGCCGGGAGGGAAACGAGTTGAGATCAGTTGAGGATCTCAAATACTGTCAGGAGGACAACAAGGGAATTCCACATTGCCAGCTGGGCAATGATGAGAGATCGCGAAGGGATCTCGAAGACTGCCAGGAGGGCAACGGAAGCATCAAAGACTGCCAGGAGGGCAGAGATGAAAATGTGAGGCCATCTGAAGGTCTCATGGGCTTGATGAAGAGTTCAATTCAGCAAGGAGTGTTGATGAAGATGGGATCGGGTGATCTCTTGGTCTGCCAGGGAAGCAGCGGAAGCATCCCACATTGCCAGGTGGGTAGGGATGAACAAATGAATTTGGATCAGTCAGAGGAACTGACAGAGCAGATGAGACTGGCTGATAGTCTCATAAGTTCATATATGGCAAGGGATCAGCAGGTACAGCTGACAGTGGATGATTTGAGGAGCTGTATGATGATTGGGGGAATTGGAGTATTCCTACCATGTGCCCAGGAGGAGGCAGAAAGTTGTGTTGCAGGTGAAGCAACATCAGAAGAACAGTCACAACTGGAGATGACTGTCGAAGAAGAGGAATTGGAGCAGGTATTTGAGACTACCCGAGCAGAAGAAGAAGGGAAGAATGCACATTCGGAGGAATGGCTCAACGCATTCACCATTGAAGCTGAAGAGACTGCAACAGGAGAATTTGCAGCAGAAGCAAAAGTAGAAGCGGAAACAGAAAATGAGTGTTCTAAGGAACAACTCAATAGTTTCAGCCAACGAGTTGAGAGCGCTGTAGCACTAAAGCTAGCAGCAAAGGATGACGAGGAGAGAGCAGGCTGAGTTATCACTCCATGGGATATGGATCTAGAAATGTTGGAGGATTGGCTGAACAATCCGGGGCCAACAAGAGAACTGACAGAAGTTGAACTGTCAGAGAATAGGATGACTGAGTAGCAGGTCAGTCAGGAAGAGACTGCAGAGCTGAAGTCTGTAGCAGAGTGGCAACTTGAAGCCACAAATGAAGAGGAAGAAGATGGCATGGGAAATCATGATGATCTACCCATGTGCCAAAAAAATTTGCAGCTGAGGAGACTGCAACAAAAGGACCAGCCACTGGAGCAGTTGGATGAGGTGATAGAGGACATCAAAAGGATGATGTTGAGGTCAGCACGCACTGCAAGCAGGGAGAGACTGAGCAGAAGAGAAGAAGCAGCAGTAGCAACACAGCAGAAGCAACAACAACAGGAAGATGTAGTGGATGGACAACTCCACAGCTTCGTTTGGGATCCAGGGGGATTTCCAGCAGCTCAGAGGGGAAGATCATGAGAAGGAGCTCATGATTTTTTTAGCTATGGATTATGATGCAGGAGCATTGGTCCATGCCATCCAGCCAGCCAGCCAACCACGTCATCGTGCATGCATTCAGAGGCTGAAGAGAGGCGCAACCTCATTTTGAATTTGAAATTCAATGTAAATTTAATGTGCTTAGGCTGGTAAGCCAGGGAAGCCATGCCTTTGCGCAGGCTGTAGATAAGATAGGCATTTAATGTAGATCGACTGAGATCTAGATCCGATTCTGGACTAGACAACCCATTCATTGTAATTGAATAGGGTAGGTGAGTTCTGGAGGGAAGTGCTCGATGAGCCCCTCAGGTAAAAGAGATTTTAGATCTCATTTTGAGTTAGTCGAGATAGATGAGGTTGTAGGAGAGGAGCCAGAGAGAGCTCAGGAACACCATTGTAATTATAGGCATTTTCCATTTTAATATAATCAGAAGAAGTTTTTCCTGCATGTCATTCTATGTTATATGGGTGTCTGTGAGTGTTCCTTTTATGTAGTGAATGTATGTGTGTGAATGCATTCTGCAGTAGTTGTGTTTGATTTCAGGGTTGAAGGTCTTTGAGGATTCACACCAGGAGGGTGTGATGGAACGCTGTGGGTTATGATAGCCATGCATAGAGGATGCACTTATGAACATTGTGGGTTCAAACAAGGCCGTGCTGAGGCACAGGAACTGGAATCATCAACTCAAGAGGAAGACCTTGAGGTTACTGAACACCTCAGGAGACAAGGCTGTGTAGCTGAAACACAGTTGCAGACATAATCACTAAGGATTTTGTAGGGGCTCTGCCAAGTGGGCATTGAGCATGTGTACAGGAGTGCACAAAGGAAGGAACTCTGCTGAGAGTTACAAGGAAGACCAGAATCACTGAGGATTCTGAGAAGCTCTGCCAGGAGGGCATTGAGTAAGTGCAAAGGGTGCACAGGAAGACAGAACTGCTAAACATTATGTGTGGAAAGGAACTCTGCCAGAGGGGCATAGAGGTATTGTGCAGATGGCACAGGAGAAGACACTCCACCAGAAGGGCATCGAGAATGTGTGCAAGCAGGCACTGAAGTGAAGAGAAATCTCTTTAAGTTATGGGTTTAAGGAAGAGTCCACTGAAGGACCTTCACTGGGTTGCTGAACATCCAGAGAGTCTCAGCAAGAGGTGGCTTGAGCGAACAGAAGGATAGCTAGGAGGGCATCCATTCCATTCTCCATCTGAGGGAGAAGAAACATAAAATCCCCCAAGGGGTCTAAGTGTTCGTAGGAAGCTCAAGAGAGGCAGCATTGTAGGTGTGCAAAGACTCTGCAGGGGCGCAGACGTCAAAATACTTCGAGGATTCAAGAGTAAGAACTCTGTAGGAATCAGTGTTTTACGCGCAGTAGCGAAGCTCAAGATTCGGGAGTTCGTCGAGGGCAAAGAAGCAAAGGTCGAGGCCTTTGAAAGGTTAGAATTCTTCCAAGTGCAGGAAGAAAGAGCGCCAAAGCTCAGGAGGAGCAACATCGGCCGTTGGATTAGCCAATAGAATCTGGACCGTTGGTTTTCAAGTCCAAAGAGCAGTCGGAGGAGAGCACATAAGGAGAACAGATCTGGGCCATCAGATCTGGGGTAGATACCTGACAGCCGTCGGATCTGCAGGAATTTGCACGGAGGTTAAGCCTTCGTGAACAGTAGGAGAGAAGTCCCGACACGAGGAATGATCATCAGGATATCGGGGATATCAATAACGTGAGGAGATTCCCTCAGCATCAGAGGTCACGAATTTGCGAGGTTAATCTGGACCGTTCTTTGGGGGCGGACACTTGTCACGAGATTACCCACATCGGGTACTCGGTCATTGGAGGTTGGAAGAGGAAGTCCTTCAGTTTCGCGAGGCATGAGGCCGTGAGGAGGCGAAGGAGTGAGAGTATCGTAGCCGTCCATCTGAGGAGGACAGGTGGAGAGAGATCGAGAGATCTCGTGAACTCGGAAGCTCGTGAGTGGAAGAGCCGAGGATTGGTGTTAAAAGTCACGAGGCGCGAGGCCGCGAAGTGGCGAAGTGGCGAAAGGATCGTAGCCATCCATCTGAGGAGGACAGGTGGCAAAGATCGAGAGATCTCACGAACGCGGGAGTTCACAGAGTGGAAGCCCAAACATTGGGTATTCAAAGTCACGAGGATGCGAGGCACGAGAAGGAGATAGCCGTTGGATCTGGATCACAGGAGGACCGTTGGATCTGCATGCGGGATCCTGTATCGGGACCTCGTAAGAAAAGGTTCAAGAATTTGGCCATGGGGATCGCGAGGTTGCAATAAAGAGATATCCCGACATCTGGAGGAGAGCAGTGTGGGCCATAGAGGAGCGTGAGTGGAATCCAGGTGGCACGAAGCCCTCGGGATCTCACCGCGAGAAGTCCTGAAATATTGGTGTTAGGAATCGTGAGTCGCGAAGCGCCGAGGAGCCGAGGTTCATGTGGATGCATGGCAGAACATAAGGTGGGACCGCGCAGGTAATGGGTGGACACATGTCTCTTCGAGAGAGAAGTCAACATTCCGTTGAATTCTCGTATCTCGGAACTCGTGGAATAGGAAGGAGAAAACCTGATGGTTCAACCCGCGAGATTGTGAGATTGCGAGGTAAGGCCACGGTTGCAGAGGTAATGGTCATATGGTGGGAGCTGAGCCTGGAGGGCCAATGCGCAAAGAAAAAGGAGCTCATCGGAGAATCGGAGGTCGAGAGTTGGAGAGTACAGTGACTCTCAACAGCAGAAACACCGAAATCCCGAAACCCCGATAGTGAGTCAGGGATAACCACGGCCAAGTGCAGGGGCCGAAAAGGGAGGAAAAGAAAGGACCTGTGGACCGGGTCAAGTTTTCATCAGAGATCCCATTAGAGGAATCTAAGAGCCGCTTCGGCTTAGAAGTAGAAGGGGATTTGAACGATCCTTTGAGCGGGAGAGCGTGACGTGGATACGATCGTCGTCGCTCTCGCCTGCATCAGGTGGTATCAGAGCTTGAATTCTTGTCTGTATACTTTAGGCAAGAGGGAGCGAGGAAAAAAGAGAAGCACTCTGATACACACATCAGGTGGTATCAGAGTGGGATTATGTTTGTATATTGCAGACAGAGGAAAAGCAGGAGGAAGACAGAGTTGCTGAGGACTCTGTAAGGACTTGTTTGCAGGTAGGAAACAGTCCATAGATAGTTAGGGAGATTGTAGGAGGATGAAGCTGAGCACTCAGGATTGCAGGAGTGACAACAACAGATCTGTCAGGGAGGCAGATAGATACAACAAGATGGCTACTGAAGGCCATAGAAAGAGAAGCAAGGCAGAAAAACTTGCAGAAATGGATAGAGAATTTGATAAAGACCTCTACGAATTAAAGGCAGGCATAGAGGATTTCGAACTACAGATGCGATAGGATAGAAGGAGGAGAAGAATGCGTGAATTTCCCATGAAGAAGGCAAAAGCGAAATGGCCAGTCAAGGAGTTGATGGTCAGAGGGCAGCACAGGTTGTTGAGAAATTGGTTGAGGTATGCTGAAAACCTCAAGGCCACAGAGGAAAAGGTAATTTATGTCTGTTGTCCAGAGACTGAGAAAGGTCTCGATGATTGGGATGATGGGGAAGATGAAAAGAGATCGACTGATGATCTTGAAGATTGCCATGAAGGTGGAGAAGAAGAAATTCCCATTTTCCAGGAGGGAAACGAGTTGAGATCAGTTGAGGATCTCACAGACTGTCAGGAGGACAGCAAGGGAATTCCACATTTCCAGCTGGGCAATGATGAGAGATCGCGGAGGGATCTCGAAGACTGCCAGGAGGGCAGCGGAAGCATCGAAGACTGCTAGGAGGGCAGAGATAAAAATGTGAGGCCATCTGAAGGTCTCATGGGCTCGATGAAGAGTTCAATTCAGCAAGGAGTGCTGATGAAGATGGGATCGGTTGATCTCATGGTCTGCCAGGGAAGTAGCGTAAGCATATCATATTGCTAGGTGGGCAGGGATGAACAAATGAATTTGGATTAGTCAGAGGAACTGACAGAGCAGATGAGACTGGCTGATAGTCTCATAAGTTCAGAGATGGCAAGGGATCAACAGGTACAACTGACAGTGGATGATTTGAGGAGCTTTATGATGATTGGGGGAATTGGAGTATTCCTACCATGTGCCCAGGAGGAGGCAGAGAGTTGTGTTGCAGGTGAAGCAACAGCAGAAGAACAGTCACAACTGGAGATGATTGTCGAAGAAGAGGAATTGGAGCAGGTATTTGAGACTACCCGAGCAGAAGAAGAAGGAAAGAATGCGCATTCGGAGGAATAGCTCAACGCATTCAACATTGAAGCTGAAGAGACTGCAACAGGAGAATTTGTAGCAGAATCAAAAGTAGAAGCGGAAACAGAAAATGAGTGTTCTAAGGAACAACTCAATATTTTCAGCCAACGAGCTGAGAGCGTTGTATCACTAAAGCTAGCAGCAAAGGATGACGAGGAGAGAGAAGGCCGAGTTATCACTCCATGGGAGATGGAGCTAGAAATGTTGGAGGATTGGCTAAACAACCGAGGCCAACAAGAGAACTGACAGAAGTTGAACTGCCAAAGAAGAGGATGACTGAGAAGTAGGTTAGTCAGGAAGAGACTGCAGAGCTGAAGTCTGCAGCAGAGTGGCAACTTGAATCCACATATGAAGAGGAAGAAGATGGCGTGGGAGATCATGATGATCTACCCATGTGCCAAAATATTTTGCAACTGAGGAGACTGCAACAACAGGACCAGCCACTGGAGAAACTGGATGAGGTGATAGAGGAAATCAGAAGGCTGATGTTGAGTTCAACACACACTGCTAGCAGGGAGAGGCTGAGCAGAAGAGAAGCAGCAGCAACAGCAGTGCATCAAAAGTAGCAGCAACAGGAAGATGGAGAGAATGGATAGCTCCACAGCTTCGTTTGGGATCCAGGTGGATTTCAAATAGCTCAGAGGGGAATCTCATGAGCAGGAGCTCATGATTTTTGTATCTATGGAGTATGATGCAGGAGCATCTCTCCATGCCAGCTAGCCAGCGAGCCAGCCACGTCAGCGCGCATGCATTCAAAGGCTGAAGAGAGGCGCAACCTCATTTTGAATTTGAAATTCAATGTAAATTTAATGTTCTTAGGCTGGTGAGCCATGGAAGCCATGCCTTTGCGCAGGATGTAGATAAGATAGGCATTTAATGTAGATCAGCTGAGATCTAGATCCGATTCTGGACTAGACAACCCATTCATTGTAATTGAATAGGGTAGGTGAGTTCTAGAGGGAAGCGCTCGATGAGCCCCTCAGGTAAAAGAGATTTTAGATCTCATTTTGAGTTAGTCGAGATAGATGAGGTTGTAGGAGAGGATCCAGAGAGAGCTCAGGAACACCATTGTAATTACAGGCATTTGCCATTTTAATATAATCAGAAGCAGTTTTTCCTGCATGTCATTCTATGTTATATGGGTGTCTGTGAGTGTTCCTTTTATGTAGTGAATGTATGTGTGTGAATGCATTATGCAAGAGTTTTGTTTGATTTCAGGGTTGAAGGTCTTTGAGGCTTCACACCAGGACGGTGTGACGGAACACTGCTGGTTCTGATAGCCATGCATAGAGGATGCACTTCTGAACATTGTGGGTTCAGACAAGGCCGTGCTGAGGAACAGGAAATGGAATCATCAACTCAGGAGGAAGACCTTGAGGTTACTGAACACCTTGGGAGACAAGGCTATGTAGCTGAAACATAGTTGCAGACAGAATCACTGAGGATTTTGTAGGGGCTCTTGCAAGTGGGCATTGAGCGTGTGTATAGGAGTGCACAAAGGAAGGAACTCTGCTGAGAGTTAGAAGGAAGACCAGAATTACTGAGGATTCTGAGAAGCTCTTCCAGGAGGGCATTGAGTAAGTGCAAAGGGTGCACAGGAAGACATAACTGCGAAACGTTATGTGGGGAAAGGAACTCTGCCAGAGGGGCATAGAGGTATTGTGCAGATGGCATATGAGAAGACACTCCGCCAGAAGGGCATCGAGAATGTGTGCAAGCAGGCACTAAAGTGAAGAGAACTCTCTTTGAGTTCTGGGTTTAAGGAAGAGTCCACTGAAGGACCTTCATTGGGTTGCTGAACATCCAGAGAGTTTCAGCAAGAGGTTGCTTGAGCGAACAGAAGGATAGCCAGGAGGGCATCCATTCCATTCTCCATCTGAGGGAGAAGAAAGATAAAATCCCCCAAGGGGTCTGAGTGTTCATAGGAAGCTCAGGAGAGGCAGCACTGTAGGTGTGCAAAGACTCTGCAGGAGCGTAGACGTCTAAATACTTCGAGGATTCGAGAGAAAGAACTCTGGAGGAATCAGCGTTCTACGCACAATAGCGAAGCTCAAGATTCGGGAGTTCACCGAAGGGAAAGAAGCAAAGGTCGAGGCCTTTGAAAGATTAGAATTCTTCCAAGTGCAAGAAGGAAGAGCGCCAAAGCTCGGGAGGAGAAACATTGATCGTTGGATTAGCCGATAGAATCTGGACCGTTGGTTTTCAAGTCCAAAGAGTAGCCGGAGGAGAGCACATAAGGAGAACAAGTCTGGGCCATCAGATCTGGGGTAGATACCCGACAACCATCGGATCTGCAGGAAGTAGCACGGAGGTTAATCCTTCGTGAACAGCAGGAGAGAAGTCCCGACACGAGGAATGATCATCGGGATATCGGGAATATCAAGAATTTGAGGAGAGTCCCTCGGCATCAGAGGTCACGAATTTGCGAGGTTAATCTGGACCGTTCATTGGGGGCGGATGCGTTTCACGAGATTACCCACATCGGGTACTCGGGCATTGGAGGTTGGAAGAGGAAGTCCTTCAGTTTCGCGAGGTGCGAGGCTGCGAGGAGGCGAAGGAGCGNAGGTGGCGAGAGATCGAGAGATCTCCCGAACTCGAAAGCTCGTGAGTGGAAAAGCCGAGGATTGGTGTTGAAAGTCGTGAGGCGCGAGGCCATGAAGTGGCGAAGTGGCGAAAGGATCGTAGCCGTCCATCTGAGGAGGACATGCGGTAGAGATCGGGAGATCTCGTGAACTCGGGAGTTCGCAGAATGGAAGCCCAAACATTGGGTATTCAAAGTCACGAGGACGTGAGGCGCGAGAAGGAGATAGTCGTTGGATCTGGATCACGGGAGGACCGTTGGATCTGCACGCGGGATCATGTATCGGGACCTCGTAAGAAAAGGTTCGATAATTTGGCCACGGGGATCACGAGGTTGCAAGAAAGCGATATCCCGACATCTGGAGGAGAGAAGTGTGGGCCATAGCAGAGCGTGAGTGGAATCCAGGTGGCACGAAGCCCTCGGTATCTCGCTGCGAGAAGTCCCGAAATATTGGCGTTAGGATTCACGAGTCGCGAAGAACCGAGGAGCCGAGGTTCGTGTGGACGCGTGGCAGAACATAAGGTGGGACTGCGCGGGCGACGGGTGGACACGTGTCGCTTGGAGAGAGAAGTCAACATTCCATTGAATTCTCGTATCTCGGAACTCGCGGAATAGGAAGGAGAAAACCCGATGGTTCAACCCGCGAGATTGCGAGATTGCAAGGTAAGGCCACGGTTGCGGAGGTAATGGTCATATGGTGGGAGCTGAGCCTAGAGGGCCAACGTGCAAAGAAAAAGGAGCTCATCGGAGAATCGGAGGTCGGGAGGTTGAGAGTACAGTGACTCTCAACAGCAGAAACGCCGAAACCTCGAAACCCCGATAGTGAGTCGGGGATAACCACAGCCAAGTACAGGGGATGAAAAGGGAGGAAAAGAAAGGACCTGTGGACTGGGTCAAGTTTCCATCAGAGATCCCATTAGAGGAATCTAAGAGTCGCTTCGGCTTAGAAGTAGAAGGGGATTTGAACGATCCTGTGAGCGGGAGAGCGCAACGTGGGTACGGTCGTCGTCATTCTCGCCTGCATCACATTTCATAGATTAGATCATTTATTTGTATAGTTGGTTATTACAAGAGATTCGTAGTGACATTATCCGAAATTGCAGACCCAATAACATATTTTCAAAAGAAAGGAGTAAATTTTGAGTGGAGTTCCTAGTGTGAAGAAAATTTCCAATGCTTAAAGTATTTGCTAACAAGTGCCCCTATTTTAAAAGTTGTAAATCCATATGAGGATTTTTTTCTGTGCACAGATGCATGTAAGGAAGGGATCGGTGAAGTCCTTATGAAAAATGGACATGTAATTTGTTGTGATTCTAGAAAATTGAAGTAACATGAAAAACATTATGCCACACGTGAATTAGAATTGGCATCGAGATATTTTAGGCCTTTTGAGACCTTAGAAAAGATAGGGTCGGTTGCATACATGCTATCATTTCCTGCATCCATGAGAATTCATAACATGTTCCATGTATATTTGTTAAAAAAGTATGTACTTGATTCTAATCATGTGATTGATTGGAATGTGATCCAGGTGGAACACGAAGGAAATTTCCGGGTGGAACGAGTGCACATCCTGGACCAGAAAATCAAAGTTCTTAGGAAAAACTCCATAGGATTGGTAAAGGTTCAATGGGTATGTTACGGTCTTGAATACACTACATGGGAGCACGAGGAACCAATGTGAGAGGAATACCCACAATGTTTTGTAAATTTGGAAGAAAATTGAATGTACATTTGTAAATAAGTGAATGAAGAATCTATTTTGGAAGATGGATTTCCTCGAGCCACAATTATGAGATTTCATATCCAACCAATGTCTGGGATGAGGGGAAAAGGGAGTTGTTGGTTGGAATTGTTGCTTGAGTCATGAAGTTGTGTAATTATCAAGTATTTTAATGTAATGTTTTTATATATGTTAATGTGTAAACTGTATGGTTATATGCACTACAGACATTGAATTTTGAGGGGAAAGGGAATGTAACATCCCTGTTTTCAAACCCCAAATTATCGATGTGTATTGTAAATTTAGTATGTGGCAATGAGCCAAGTGATGTATATTGTAAATGTGATGCATTCATGAGAGACAATATGTAAATGACGTAAATTGAATATAATCAATTAATTATATTTCCAGCTATAAATGGACACACACAAAGATTCAGGGGATAAGTATCCACAAGACAAGGTGGGGGTCAAAAAGTGGAGAGTTACCCATATATGTTAAACCAAAACCCATTTCTTGGTTTTCTCTAAATTATCTTTTCCATGAACCTTCCATTAGTTGTTGAGTGTTCTAGATCTCAATCATTGAATTCATGTAAGAGGGTTGGTGTGAGAGTCACTTCCCATACTTATTGAGAGCATGTGAGATGAGTACAATCAACTTGAGGAAAACTGAAAGTGATGAAAGAAAGAGAAATGGAGGAAATTTGTATGGAGGGGGACAAGAATTACGCATTCACGATTTTGTATGCAGAGCTATTTTGACATGGAATTTTATGGCCAACAATGTAATTCTAAGTGCTAAGGGTTGAAGGTAGTTCTTTTGGAAATGTTTTGTTGTCTTTTGGAGATGTAATCTCATGAGTAAAGATGTTGCATGACTAGGAGTGATTTGTTTCTCGAAATTCATCGAGGACACACACGTTTTGCTATTGCGTGAATTTGTGTTTGCAACAATAGAATTCCTGATGTCCCAGGAAGTAATTTAATTCCTTTCCAACCTATGGTGAAATCATTTGAGGGGAGTGGAAAGCCCTGTGGGACTATGAGAAGTGAAAGGGGATTCCATCCCTTTTGTTGTACAGGTTGAGGAGAAGTGAGTTGGTGGAATGAAATTAGTTGTGAGTTTAACTACTGAGAGGGGAACATTGGCCAGCCTTAGGGACCACCATGTCTTGTGGATTCATAGCCCCAACTCAGGGGTGTCTTGCTATTGAGAACTAGAACAACAAGGCTATGGTTGGGATGAATTTTTGTCCTTTGTAATGGGTTGCATACTTGTATAAGATAAGTGTTGTTATCTGAAGTGTTGATGTGTTAAATGTTGATATATATACATATAT
>SNQJ01S0009123.1:19212-59718 GCA_010110895.2 Picea sitchensis | reverse complement strand
AGTATTCTCTTTCTCCTTGTCATTTTAATTTATTAATCTATGATTAATATTAATCATCTTTGATGATATTTATTAATTTTCTCACTTTACTGAAGCTTACACTATCTCAGTTTTATCTCGGAATTTTAAACTAACTTACTAACTTATTGATTTCATTTTTCTTACCTAATATTAATGACTATTTTAATGTAATCTCAATCTAGCTTATTACTTTATTATTTTCCATTTATTACCTAACCTCAACAACTAACACAATATCTTATCCACTCTACCTTATTCTTCTTTCCTCTTTTCAACAATCATTTCCCAACCTCTTCATTTAAATACAAACCACAACACACTTGTTTCAACATATTAGCTTCATTTGTACGAGGTGATGATGGGTATATTGTCCACTCGAAATGTTGGAGATTTCAAAATCTCATACACACTCTTATCAAAAAAATATATAAAGCACAACTTTACAAAATTATTTTTTGCGGTGACACCTGATGTTGGTCCTTGATGATCATTCCATGTTTCATAGTCAATAAAAATCATATCTCTATTGATTATTATCTCCATTCAATCAAATATTGTATAGTTTGTATGCCTTTTCTTTCTCATTATATCCAATGAGGATACATTTTATTCCTTTATCATCCATTTCATCTTTATTTCCTTGGGCGTATATGCATGTGCAATGGTATGAACAAAATTCTTAAGATATCATAATAAACCAAAAATACACACAATGTATACCAATGTGAATGTCGAGAACAACTCCAATAAATATAATAGGGATGGGTTACACAATAACTCCTTAAATAATAGGTGAACCTCCTCAAAATACCCAAATACATGCATACATCAAAATTCACATGTCCTCAATAATGAATACATGATCTCTATATACCTATTCACACATTGCACATGAGGCCACTCTATTATTAGGCTGATCATATTACATTTACATTTACATATTACGTGTACTTATAACTGCATAGATGTCCCCCCTTAGGGTCGTATCATATATATTTAACCCCATATATGCCTCCCTTGGGGTCATATCATAGTACCCTCCTTTAAAAATCTTTGTCCTCGAAGATTTGTAGTTAGATTATTTACATGTGATAAAACCAAGTAGTATGATTTTCTTGGGTTCCTCCCCTCTTTTTTTGATGATGATCCATCCATCCAAAATCAATTCTTTTTGGTCTTAGTAATTGATAATTGGTTGTTTCATAATTTTGTTTCCTTTGATTCCATGTATTGTTGTTGTAAACTATCTAATTTGTAGTAGTTGCTGGTCTTTGATAATAGTTTTTTGAAGAGTTATTTTGTGATGCCCCACTCCATGAATATTTATAATTATTCCATCTTCTTACTTAATAATGCTAATATCTATCTTCTTTCCTTAAAATCTTTCCCAGTAATGAGGGTGTCGATATGTTTTCACATTTCATGGTTTCCTTTACTCTACACACCCATTTCATCTATCTTATTTTCAAAGAAAACATAATCCACTATCCTCTGTGTTTTGTATTTGATTACTCTATCCCTAAATATAATACCATTATATTTGACATGTACATCCTCTAGATGAAGGTCGACCTCTTCAAGTATCTTCTGGTGAGCTTGTTGACTATTGTCTTATTTCTCTTTTTCAAGTTGCAATGTGATCCCATCTATCAAATTATAATGTCCTTCTTCGATTATGGATTGTCTTTCTTATTTTACCTCATCAATATTTAGGGATTCCTCAACCTTCTTGTAAATTTTCTCCTCAAGTCTTTCGGTAGTCTCTTCATCCAAGTTTCTTTCATTTTCTTTATTTTTACCATGCTTCTTTTCTTCTTTCAATCTCTTGACCTCATCCAATAGGTTTTTAATATGGTTTCTTAATCCAACTATTTCTTCCCATGTTCTAATTCATTTTCCCACTTCCCTTTTCTACTATTTCCTTGTTTTAATTTTTTAACCTCCTTAATGAGTGTTTCATTAATGTCTCGTATCTTACATAGATCATCACCCTTCTTATTGATATTTTATCTTTCTTCTTTTAACTCATATTGAATTATATACATTGCCTCCATTTTTTTATTCTTAATCCATTAATTTGAGAAGAGTTATTCATTTTTTCCATGTGGCGTATAATATAGTTTCTTCATCAAGGATTTTCCACCAGAAAAATAAAAGGCTACTATGAAAGGACTCATAGCAAATTACTTTGCCATGATCATCCATTCAATAAGATTGATTTTATATTTATCTTCATCTCCATAAAAATGGGGTATTACCATCAATTTGTAATTGAGGTCTAACCATAAACTTGAACTTACCACTTTAATACTTTAACAGTAACAATCTTAAATAGTCAATATTTTTTTCTAGTATATTCTCCTACATTTTATCTTTACAATGGATTATGATTCAAGTCATTTGGAAAAACCAATCAAATGTTATAATAATTTTAAGTGAACATACATTTTAAAATCTTAATTTGGAGTTTTTCCTTCTGGTCAACCTTCCCTCTGATGTATCTCTGAAATTTTATCCCTTCTCAGTAAAAAAAATCATCTTGTAGTACTCTAATATGCCTTCTCTATAATTCCACAAAATTTGATGTGATAAGTGAAACTTATGATAACTTTTCAAAAACTTGTTGAATCTTAGACCATTGTATATAACGACCTTTTATGGCATGTCAGACGTCCAATATTTAATATTTGTTTTTGAAATTTTTACCTAAATAATATTGTTTATATCCTTTCCAACAGAACTTGTGGGACTCAATTTGGAATTTCTAAGCTTCAAATGTGTCACTTATACCAAGAAGACTTGTTTGAGGATAGTTTGAGGACTGGTCAAATAACCCTACTTCCCATAGTCCATATATAATAAATTAAAATGACCCAAAGTATGAAATATTTATCACAAGTACTTAGCTATGTCTCCTCGAGATCCTAAAACTTTTACAGTTTGAAATGTCACCAAACAAAACTTTTAGAGAAATTCCCAAAATAACTCGTTTTAGACTGATTTTGGGGCTAGTAAAAATATCTAACTTCCACATCATGTATCGAGGAAATTAAAATGACCCGGAACCTTGAATTTTTATCAAGCATACACTAAAATTTGATATCAGTATTCTGAAAATTTCACAATCTGAGACTTCTCATAAAAAAGTTATAGAAAAAATTCCAAGATGACTCGCTAGAAGTATAAAAACCCTATGATCGATGCTATTCCACCAAATGTTATGAAACAAATGTTTAAGATATCACAATATACAAGAATTACACACAATGTACATCAATGTGAATGTGAAGCACAACTCAAATAAATATAAGAGAGATAATTTACACAATAACTCATTAAAGAATAGGTGAACCTCCTCCAAATACCGAAATACATTCATACATNCCCTTAAATTCATATCATATACATTTAACTCCATATATGCCCCTCTTGGGGTTATATCATGCAACACAACCAAAATATCGAAGGTGTTCAACACTAGGATTTTTTTTCACTGTGCATCTTGTGGAAGTAGGTTACAAACACTTTTTGTAGGACATCTATTCAACAAATAAACTACATTTTCTATTTCTTGACCCTAGAATTATTTGGTCAATCCCTTAGCCTTAAGCACCCTCCTATTCATTTCTTGAATGGTTCTACTTTTCTTGAATGGTTCAATTATTTTTTCCACACCATTCTGTTGTGGTGTATACCTACAGTAAACAACTTCTTGATTCCATGTTCTTTGCAAAAGTTAAAAAAATCATTTGATGTGTATTCTCCCCCTCTATTAGTCCTCAAATCCTTTATGAAGTATCAACTTTTTTTTTCAACTCGAGCCTTGAATTGCTTAAAGATTCCAAAGGACTCATATTTGTTCCTTAAGAAATAGGCCCATTATTCTAGCAAAATCATTTATGATTGTTACCAAATACTAACTCATACAACCACAAAGATCTAAATGTATCAACTGAAGTGGGGTTTTTTCTCTCCATATTTTACGAGAGGGGAAAACATTTCTATTTTATTTTCCCATAATGTATCCCTAACTGATTTTATTAGGTTGTTCAATCAAAGGAATCCATCTTACCATTTGTTTCTTATACGACAAATTCAACCCATTGAATCTTAAATGACCATATATCATATGCCATAAAATATATTTATCTATTGCGTCAACTTTGAATGAAGTTGGAAATTTATCCTTCACAATTCCTGGAAACATTCTTGTTTTTTTCATTTTGAATGCAATTTAACTATCACTACCATTTCTATGTAAAAACAATGCATTCACAATTCTCAAACTTAACCATATATCCCTTCTCAAATAAATCACCAACAATTATGAGGTTATATTTAAATCGAAGGATGTGGTAGACATATGGGATATGTTTCATATCATATTGGTCTTGGTTATTTGGGTTGGTTGTCATTGATGTCAACCCTTGAAGAAAGTCCGGTAGAAAATTTCGGTAGCACAAAGGTTTGGGTAATGGACCCAAGTTTGTTTGATGGATAATGGTATGAGTTTTGAAATATTTATAGGTAATACTATTCCATATGGGTAGTACATTTCATTCCATTTCCAGTGGTATGTGGAACGCCACATAACTCCTCACGGTTAGAGATTTATGGCCATTTAAAGTTGGAGAAATATTTGGGTAATGGACTCAAGTTTGTTTGATGGATAATGGTATGAGTTTTGGTATATTTGTAGGTAATAATATTCTAGATCGATAGTATAGTTCATGCCATTTCCATTGGTATGTATAACGTCACATAACTCCTCACGGTTAGAGAGTTATGGCCTTGTGAAGTTGGAGAACCCTCATGAGTCATCTAGAAGCCCCAAAAGGTCAAAGTAGTCAAAGTGGTTTAAGAGATTTTAGAAGGTAAATAATAAAGTGAATTGATAAGTGTACTATAATTCAAAGTGAATACAAAATAAATTATTTAAATAATAAAGTTAATGGATAAATTACTAAGTGGACAAGTGGTTAGAAGTGGGTTAACCATAAAATAAGGAAAGTTGGTTAAGATGGTTAAAATGGTAACCCCTTGAGGAAGCTACATGAAAGTATAAATAAAAGGCAAGGCTCTCTAATTTTAATCAAACTTGAGAATATTGAATATATACAAGTAATTGAGGTAACCAAAGTATATCTAAGCCAAATTTCAGAGGGAAGTTGAAGTAAAGAAGGTCGAAATTCAAGGGAGGATAAATTATTTTGATGATGCCTTCTAAGGTATGTTATTTATAGGGAATCTCACCATTTTCGCAATAACTTTGTTTATATGATGATTCAGACCGTCATATTGGGAGTCCATTGAGGAAACATATCCAAGTAGCTGTGATACAAATTTTATCTTGTGGACCATTGTATTTATGGAGTTACACGTTGTGGAAAATAGGGTTTGTGGCTAGTCCTGAAACTAGTCTAAAATAGATGTTTCGGGTAAAAATGTCATAAATATTCATAACAAATCCAAATTTAATAAGACGAAATCTATTAGTTAGAATACAATCTTTAGTATTCTGTGTACAATTTTCAAAGCCATACAACAAATATTTCGTGCGGGGCATTCTCTACAAGTTTGCTCTCTAGAATAAGCCAGAATTCAACAAGGTATCCCATTTTTTCTATAACTTATTTTTTGAGAGGTTACAAGTAGTGAAATCTAGAGGAATTACATAAACGACTCTAAATAAAATTGTGTACCATTTTTAGATCTTTATTCATTATAGGTACAAAGTTATGATTATTTCAAGTTAGGGTTTTTTACTAATCCAAAATTAGTCATGTGAGACTAAAGTAATGTTTGATGAAAATGATAGTCTCTTGTTGTTAAAGTTAAGGAAGGTTTGCAGGTATGTGATCATATACACCAGGTCTATTACAGAGTTACAAATCATATTTGGATGATGAAATTTATGAGGTATTTTGGTTGAGGTACATCTTGGGTACATGGTTGAGACAAGTAGTTTATGAGCTGGCACATACATGAGGTGTATAGTTGATGATGTTGGTACATATTGATGAGTCATAGTTTATGTGTATTTGATACATGATTGGTACATACTTGGTACATGGTTGGAGGAACTTGTTAGTAGTATTGTTGACACATGGTTTATGGATGATGTAGCATACTTGTCTTGGTATATTATTAGAAGCACATATTGATCTTTGTGATGATTATAAGTTGTTGTGTTATGCTTGTTTGATGCACATATTTGAGAGAAACGATGATTTTAGAGGATAAATTCCGCTCATGGACTAATTTTCCATGGTTTTCCCAAAAACAGAGTCGCTATTCTAAAAATGATTCACCCAAATTTTATGGGATAAAATTATTTTACCTTAAAAATCACCAAAGTTTTATACAAATTATATAAAATCCTTATAAACTTGAATATATTTACAAAAATGTCACCAAACATTTTATAGTTTTCATATGAAGGATTAGTAATATTCCCCAATGTTTCTACATTTTAAAATAAATTTTCATCCTTAAAATCATCCATGTTTGAGAGTTGTCTTGGTGATTGATCTTGGTGAGTAGATTTGATTCGGTTGATAAGATTGATGAGACAGGTTGTTTGGACAGGTTGTTGTGGTAGGTTATTTATACAGGTTTGGTGCATGGTTGATGCACTTGTTCATGGTACAGGTTGAGGTACAAGTTGGCGCATGGTTGAGGTACAGGTTGGTGCATGGTTGATGCACTTGTTTATGGTACAGGTTGATTACAAGTTGTTTGGTACAAGTTGGTGCATGGTTGATGCACTTGTTTATGGTACATGTTGACTGAAGGTTGAGGAATAGGTTGATGCATGGTTGATGCATGGTTTAGGTTATTGGTACAGGTTATTTGGTGCAGTTTGATTGGTACAAGTTTGTTGAAGTATATCTCACAATGATAGTGTGACAGTCATTCTGTCATTCTACTTATACGTTAGGGAGACTGGACGGGGAAAGGATAGGTCATTGTATCCACCTTCCAGTTGTAGTCGGAGAAAATAGGGGGTTGTAGCCTCCTTCTGGTTGTAGCATGAGAATTGGGGAGTTGGAGCTTCCCTTAAGTTGTATCCTGAGAAACTAGGGGGTTGTAGCCTCCTTTTGGTTGTAGCTAGAGAATTGGGGAGTTGGAGCTTCCTTCAGGTTGTAGCTTGATAAACTAGGGGATTGGAGTCTCCTTCCAGTTGCAGCAAGAAAACAAAGGAAGTTGGTGCTTCCAATGAATGTAGTTCTTAAATACATATAAGAAAAGACATTATGTGGTTTTCTCCCGCTTTGGGTTTCCACGTAAAAACACTGGTGTATTGTGTATTAGTATGATTGCTCATTTGATCATTGTTTATTTTCTTTGCAACTATTGGATGATAATACTACATTGATATAACACTTGCATTTGTGGTTAAAAATAATTGAATTACTCTATTATTGATTCACTCCCACCTCTCAGTAATCTAACAATTGGAATCAGAGTCGGTTCCTTCAGAAAACAGTTTAGCCACTGGAAGGAGATCATGGATTATTCTGAAAATGGAGTACCAATGTTTAATGGTCAAAATGGTTTACCATATATCTTTATTACCTTATTCTACTAAATAGGAATTGATAAATGTATTTTCATTCTTTTCACTTCCATTTTCATCTCTCTTACTGGAATTTGCATTTTCTATATCCCTATCATAATGTTTTCTTTTACATTCATATGCATAATGTCCAAACCTTGGTTATTATTCTAAAAAAACTATTTTGTTCTCCATTATTTGCCTCTACTTCTAATTGAAACTTGAGATCTAAAATCTTATGAACATAAGAGGTGGTGGTGGTATTTGCAAGGAAATCATCATCTCAAGAAGAGACATTTGAGTTAAATCCTTTGGCTCATATATTGTTATAACAATAGGATCAAATAACGGAGAAAGACTTCTCAATACTTTTTTAATGATTGGTTGATCATCAAAACATTCTCCATTATTTCTAATTAGATTAACCAACCTCATAGTGGTCCTAAAGAAATATTTCATAGACTCGAATTACTTCATTTGCAAATTTTCCATATTTGTTCTTAACAATTGTAGGTTGACAAATTTTACCTTTTTGTTTCCTTGGCATGTATTTTGCAAAGTGCCCCACGCCTATTTGGATTTTATAGTTGTTGTTATCCTTGGTAAAATGAAGTCTCCCACCTTGGTTTGTATAATGTAAAGAGCTTTGGTGTCCTTCTTCATGTTCTCTTTGAGCACATTCTTCTCAACTTAAGTGAGTGGAAGTAATTTTCAACAAGCTTCTTGAGAGTAGAAAATAATCTTCATCTTGATACACTAGGCATCATAATTCTTTCAATCAAACTATGAAACTTTTTGCCACATGATGTTGTTATAATTTTCAGAGAACAATAATACATGCCAAAACCTAGAACCCACTAGTTAGGCACGTACTCGGGTGACATGGGTTTGTGTTATCATACCGCTACCACTATAACCTCCATGTGTTCCCATGATTCCCCATACATGCCCCATACCTTACACAGAGGGTAAGCCAAGGTTTCTCGAACCGGTGACTTCACATAATGGAGTTCCTTAAAAGAACATTTCATCACCCACTTCCCTACACCCGGAGAAAAAAAAAAACTATTGTTGCTAGTAACACTAAATCAATTAAACAAAGATTTGAAACCACATAAACCAAATTTTATTCTTTCTACAATCAAATAAAGCATCACACAATTGCATTACATAAATCATACAGGTTGTAATTAAAAGAAGATATTCACACCTCAAATCCAAAAAAGTTAATACAACTTATAATTCCAGTAGCTTTAAAAAGATTATCTTTTAAAGAACATACAGTTTTTCAATTAAAATATATTCTCATCATGTAATATAAAAACAAGGTAAAGAACATATAATTTTTCAATTAAAATATATTCTCATCGTGTCATATCAAAACAAGGCGATGTAATAATGCATTGTGCTATACGTATATATGTAAACAAGTAAAACATAAATACTCTATTCTCCATCATTATGTACGCTGAGTAACATACAAACCATGGCTCATCTTAACAATAAGAAAGAATTCTGGTTTATACTTAATTGGGAATAGAGCTTTATGAATTTCTTTAAGAGCTGCCAAATCAGATTATCGTCTAGGCATATAAACAATTATTGGTATATGAGTAATCTTTCAAACTACTGGTGCTACCATCGATGGTATTCACCTTTTCCGAATACAAAAATCTGAATCACTAGGTAATTATTGGGTTTCTTTTGCAACAACAAAGTGCAGCCAGGGCAAAAGAAAGTTCGTTCCGAGCCACCCTTGATCGCAGGCATCATACGGTGTTGTTAAAATTTCAATTCCTGAGACATCATTCAAGCCTGAAAGAGTGTAACTCCGTCAGGTCTGAGTGCAGCTCTTTCTTCATTATGCGCTGTGGTGAGAATAATATAATGCTGTTCCTCTATAAATTGGACAGAAATGGAGACTAGATGTAATATGTTCTTTCATTGCACAATTGTAATACATCTAATTTTAAACCAAAATATGAATGCACATTTGTAATACATCTAATTTTAACCCAAAATATGAATGCACATTTGTAATACATCTAATTTTAACCCAAAATATGAATGTAAATGTAATGAAAAGATGGATATAAGCCAAGACCATACATGGATTGCAATTGTACATTTTGTTTTCATATTAAAACCCTAACTACTATAAACGAAGAAGGATTAAAAATTCAATAATTAATTTTTTATATTTTTTTTAATGGTATGTATTTATATATGTTTAAAACAAATATACTAGAAATTAATAAGTTAAATGTAAATCTATGTGATTAAAATATAAATTAAATAAATTATAATGAAAGGGAGAAATCATTTTACAATTTATAAATAAAGTAATATTGGTTTTTTTTAGGTAAAAGAGAAAATTTATTATATGTACAAAATGTTCAGTGTTTTCTAGTCATAATCAGCTATGTCCAGAGTTCTAAATAAGACAATGTATGGCTTTAAACTAGTTGAGCTAAAGCCAAAGACAATGACCTAGTATCATTACTATATTTATCTTGGAGAAAAATAAAATGACATCGAGAAACCATAATTCAACAAACCAGTTAGCTTGGTGCGTCCTTCTAGGGTTGCACATTGCTTGGCTTGGTTCCGCCCTTACTATCTAGCCTTGTTGCGCCCTTTTTCTCCTCATCCAAGTCAATTGGATAGCTCACCAAACCCAAAAGGTTTTGAGATCCTTTCTTGACCTCCTATTTTTTTGGTTTGTGGACACCTTAAACCTGATACCATACTATGACTTATAGAACAACTCAAATTTCCCCTCCATGATGAGAATAACATGAAAGAGATCCACCTACTCCCTCTTAGTTTTGTGTAGAGCCTATCCCACCATTCCCTTAACAATCCAATACATCTCAACTATCTTGAATTACTTTGTTTCTCTTGTTATGGAGAAGAAGGGGTCCTCTACCTAGTCCTCCAACTCCTCCAACACTTCTCTATCCGTCGTGTCCATCCTTTTCTCTCTAACTTTCTCTTCCACTTCCTCGGATTCCTTCTTTTCCTCCTTAGAGCACATCTCCACAAATCTATTTCCTGCCTCCCAAGACTCTCTTGCATCCCATGTATTTGTTGAAGTGGAAGTTTCTCTGTCATACCACCCCCCATGCTGCGTTTTCCCCTTCCTACTCCAATGTCGGGCCAGAATGACAAACTTACAAAAGTTTCCCATTTTCGTGTGGAATATTTGTCAACATTGATCCTATTGTTGAAATATTTGTCTATTGTAAGTTCAAATGTACTTGAAAATTTATCCTTCACAATTCAAGGAAACATTCTTGTTTTTATCATTTTGAATGCAATTTAACTATCACTACTATTTCTATAAAAAAATAATGCATTCTTCATTCTCAAACTTGACCATATATCCCTTCTCAACTAAGTCACTGATAATAATGAGCTTAAATGTTCAAATCTAGAGATGTAATATACATCTTGGGTTTGTTTCTTATGACTTTGGTTGGTGCATCTTGGGTTTGTTTCTTATGACTTTGATTGGTGCACATAGAGATAGCTCCTTTACCGATGACTTTTACTTCAATATTTTTATTTCCAATTCTCTTTACAATTTTGTTAATTCATCAATGATAGGAAACATTTATTTCCACTCATTGATTTTAATTTTTCATTTTCATCTCTCTTAATGAAATTTTCATTTTTTTTATCCGTATCATAATGATTTATTTTCCATTCATATGCATAATGTCCAAACCTTGGATATTATTCTAAAAAAAATATTGTTTTCTCCATGTCTACTATTGAATCTTCCACTTCCACCACTTATAAAAACACCTCTATTGCTAGATGATTTGCCTCTAATTCTAATAGGAACCCGAAAGACTTCTCAAGACTTTTTCAATAATTGGTTATTCATCAAAAGTTTGTCCATTACCTCTAAATAGATTAACCAACCTCATAGTGCTTTTAAAGAATTATTTCATAGAGTCAAAATACTTCATTTGCAAATTTTCAATATCTTTCTTAACAATTGTATCTTGACAAGTTTTACCTTTTGTGACCTTGGTATGTAGTTGGCAAAGTATCCCATCCTTATTTGGATTTTAGGGAGTCTCCCACCATAGTTTATATATTGTAAAGAGCTTTAGTATCCTTTTTCATGTTCTTTTTTAACACATTCTTCTCAACTTGAGTGAGTGGAAGCCATTTTCAACAAGCTCTCATAATTCTTTAGAGTAGAAAATAATCTTCATCTTGATATACTAGACATCATAATTCTTTCCATCAAACTATGGTACTCGTTCCTGCATGATGTTGTTGTGAGCATTTTCAGAGAACAACAAGATGCAGCAAAAACACCTAGAACATAGTATGATATGAATTTGATGAATTAAAAAAAATATATTACTATTGCTAATAACACTAAATCAATAAACCAAATATTTAAAATTAGAGAAGCCAAATTTTGTTGTTCTCCAATCAAGTGGAGGACTAAGGTATACATACCCTACCCCCTCTAAATTTGAACTTGTACTTCAAGGAGGAAACACATGCTCTTAACCATTAGGCTCACTCAAATTGTAGTATAATGGAGAAAACACATACTCTTAACCATTAAACCCACTCAAATTATACTATACTAAAACATAAACACTCAATTCTCCATAATATAGTATACAAACAAAGTAATGAAAAACTATCATGTAACATTCAATGCAATAATGCATTGTACTATCTATGTAAACAAGGAAAATATAAACACTCAATTCTCCATGATGTATACCGAGTAACATACAAACCATAGCTCTTCCTAACAATAATAAAGAATTCTGGTTTATACTTAATCGGGAGTAGAGCTTTATGAATTTCCTTGAGAGCTTACAAATCAAATCAGATTATCGTCTAATGGTTGGTGTATGAGTGATCTTTCGAACTATACCATCAACGGTAATGGTAATGGTGATCTAATTATTGGGTTTCCCGTGTAACAACAAAGTGCAGCCACAGCAAAAGAAAGTTTATTCCGAGCAACCCTTGATGACAGGCATCATAAGGTCTTGTTAAAATTTCAATTGTGAGAGTGCATTCACGCCTGAAAGAATGTAACTTTGTCAGGTCTGAGTCCAGCTCTGTCTTCATTATGCAAGTTGGTGAGAATAATATAATGCTGTCCCTCCGTAAATTGGACAGAAATGGAGACTAGATTGCTGATAATCTGCTACAACCGCCCAAGATCACTGATGACAACTACTGGGACTCTTCAATACAAATACTACCAGGTTCAGATCACTGATGACAACTACTGTGACTCTTCAATACAAATACTACCAGGTTCTCTTTTTGCCTTTGGCCAATGTTTTAGTAGAAATAGAAAACACTGTGAAGGACAGTGCGACTATGGGAGGGACTGTCTAGACTCTCAGATCCGAGACGTCCAGATTCAATAATCGCCTGTCAGTCATCTGTACAGTGGAATCCACCATGTCAAGCAGTTATTTATTTTGCCTTTCCATGTTTAAGGTAAATGCTTATACTATGCGTCCAATCATCTCAGGTGGAGAGGAAGAGTGCTTTACCAATGGAATCAGACATACTTTTTGGCTGTCAGAGCAGCCATTGTAACCAAAAATGAGTAATATAATTGACAAATATTTTCGCCCTTGTTTGACTGGGCAAAATGATACGAATAAAAATTAGTTAGAAAGAGTTAAAATTGGGTGGAATTTAGATCTTCGTTGAAGTTTTTAAAGCTGTGTAATTTTTGTTTGATGTAATTATTAAAAAATATTGATAATTACTTTGAAAGATTTATATGATAGTGGGTACATTTAATGATCTTTTAACTATAAATTTTAATTATATAGTTATTAATTGAAGATGCTAAAATATTTATTTTTAACATTTACTTAGTATGATTAAGAAAAAATTATATTTATATCAAGTTTATTTAAATTTTAATCATATAATTATCAATTGAAAATACTAACATATTTACTCTTTAACATTAACTTAATATAATTAAGAAAAATTTATATTTATATCACGTTTATTTATAACAATGACATAATTACAATCAATTATTTCATATTCTTTATATTATGACATAATTACAATCAATTATTTCATATTCTTTATATTCTTAGTTTCATCTTACAAACCATAAACCTTTTGTTGTTTAGCAGCAGCGAGTTAGCGGCTGTGTTGATTACCAAAATACCTACACGTGTTAACAATACTGGTCGAACAACCTATTTGGCGTTAGTAGGCAAAAAATGAAAACTTGTATGGGAATGTTCCTAAGAACGCAGGCGTCCTTTTAATGAATATAAGACACCATTTTATTACGGCATTGTATGGGAAGGTGCCTTGCTATCATCTCTGTAATCTTAGAATGTAAATGTAGACATCTGTGCATGTTTCAGTTTATGGTCCATTGCCAGAGAGAACGGCATGTCGGAAAAACCTATTGTGGGAAAAACCTATTGTGCTATTTTCCTTTCTTTCCCCCTCCCAAGCGAGCAAGATGTCAAACAATCGATCTCTGCATTGACTACCAATTCATTGATCGAGAGATTCTAATTTCAGTAACCTGCAACTGCTGATTCATTGACGGAGAAATTATAATTTCAGTAAGCTCGAATAACTGTCTGATGACATAAAGCTCCATATTGTGGTTTGTTCTGCTTGTCTATTATTAAAACAGAGTTTCGGTAGATTGAACATCCTAATCTGATATTATATGATATGGCCTTCAGCGTTCTCACTCGTCTATTTTGATATCAATCAATATAAATATCCGAGCAAGGTTCATTGCCAATATTTTATTTCTTCGTTTTTATCATAAGCTAATCTAAGAGCTGCCAACGCAGATTCAAATCATTCGGAAAACCCTAAAACGCATAAAAAATCGTACGAAGGAAGATACTTTTGCCTATATGAAGGCCCCGTGCTACTCATGCCCGTGTCCACAAGAGACTGTAAAGAACCAAAGAACCAACTTCTATTACGATTCTGGTGCATATAGAACAACAACACATGATTCATGATTCTTTTTGTGTTTGAATTACATTGCATTCTACATATTGGTGTAGATCCTTACACTTGCACCAGACAGTGTTTCACGCTATCGAACAACAATGCATGATGTTTCTTTTAATTCATGAAAATATACTTAGAAATCGAGAGGGAAGCCATTGCATAAGATTCACACACAAAGAATAGTTTGTATTACTTAATAGACAAATGGAGGTTACATATATAGCATGTAGATCACTAACTCCTAGCAATCTAGATCCTAAGAAAGTGGATTTGATTAACTAAAAATAGTAAACCTAGAAACTCACAATTACAACAGTTACAACAGTTATAGTTAACTTAAAAACTCACAGTTACAACAACTGTAAGCATTATCTCTAACAAATATAAGCATTATGTCTAACAAATATAAAACGGAAAACATATAGATAATAGATAATGCTGACAATGATATAGTTGTGCCGGCTGATTTTACAACATGGGACCAGGAGGATCATCGTGGCCTATCCCTGGGCTATGGCCGGATGACGATGGACGAAAGGCCATCACTTCATCAACCTTCTTCATTCTCGCACTATCATTGTTGGACTCACTAGGACGCTTGGAAAAGATTTGAGTTCCACCCGCTACCGTTTCAGCCTCCTTGATTCCATGGGCGTGGTTGTGACCAAGGCTACCTTGTACTGTCACTTTGAGCGTGGAAGGTAGTTTTGTCTCTGCAGGCGCGATTGATATTTGCTTGTTCTCAATAGTCGAGCTCCTTCCCATGGGTGTATCTCGAAAGATATTGCCCACTTCGTTAGCTTTATGAAGGGCAGGCGGTCGTGTAGGTTGAATAGCGTTAGGGTTGAAGCCCATAAGCCGAGCTTTCGCAGTAGAGTAAGATAACACACACGAAAGCATTAGAGCTCTCCATACTGACCACAAACCGAGCGTCATTGTGCCTTTTCACAAGATCAAAATTGATATTAAGAGCAGAGAATAGCCTTAGCTTAGTAATAGAAAGCTGAAATCAATGACAGAGAGAGAGAAACGAATGCTTCTGCTTCACAGAGAGAGAGAAGACTAGGAGAACCTACGAGACTTCACGTGCTTTCTTTACTACATAACCACAGCTGTTATCAGAAAACCAGAAAATCACATCCACAAGCTTCAAAACAGTAACATTAGTATGACCATTCATATAGCTGCATACACACAAATGGTAAATCGATAATTAATCCTTCTCCTTTGGAGCTCACAGGATGTCAAATTCACAACAAAGGGGCGGTGTAAGAGAAGATCCTACAAGCTGGAAAGAAAAGAAAACAGCCTCTGTGAAAGGCAGCAGAAGACGCAGGAACAAGAGCAGGGGCATAAGCGTGGAGGAATATGTTGGTGAGAGAGTCGTATTTAAGCTAAAACATTTTCCCTCCTCCTCGTGCATGGCAATTTGCAACTACTATTGAATTTGAATATTAGGCGCTTCTCTGACAATTATACCCGTACTATCACATGGAAGTCACTCTTTACAGTTTGCTTCAAGATCAAAATTACCTCCTCTTTTTCACTATTTTACTCCAAATCGTATATTGCCGCTCTCCAAGCTTAGAGATTCTTTAATATTCAATCGAAATCCAAAGTTTTCTGTATTAATTATGGATTTTTCTCGCCTGCGCCGCATGCCTTTGCTAGGTTGTCCTTGGCCTTTCTATTCCAGAGAAGTTCTGCATTCAAAAATATAATAATATTAAGCTGTTTCCTGAAAAACCACCTTTGATTTAATTTAATTTATATATTAATGTACTTTAATTTTATTTATGTTAATTATTAATGTCTATTTAAAATAAAAATATATATATCTGAAAGGACAAAATAAAAATATACTATTGAATGCAAGGCCATGTGGTTTCCCTTTTGTACATGTGGCTTCCTGTTTCTTCTCCTTTTTGTCTACTACCGTATTTCAAGTTCTTTCAAAAGTCCCTCCGTTAACATAGGATCCACTAGTCAATGTGAGGGATCCACTAGTCAATGTGATACTAAGTTTGGTAGAGCTTAAATCGTTACATATTTCGGCGGAATAGAACTTCTATTTGCAAGAATGATAGGCTAAAGTTGCTTTGATGGGCAAAAATGTCTTTTTGTTGAACTTGTCTATTATTTTAAAACTTTACTGTTTGCCACTCTCTTCCCACCATGACAACTATCCTACGTTTCTTTATTACTTTTATCATCATTTTGTTTAAGTACTAGATTCGGTTTCCTTTAACAATTTTTATAATGTTTTACTTTATCCTGATCAACCACAAGCATGGCACATAATTGGTTTTTGGTTCATCACTAAATACTAATCTAGTAATGGTTTAAGAAGAGGCTGGGATAGAGAGCCTTTACACAGGCATAAATTGGGGTTGTAACTCGAAGTAATGCCTATGCTACCGGTGCTGTTCCTTGCATTGCTGCTTGTTCCTCTGCTTTTGGTCTCCGATCAACTGAATCTGCTCAATCATCTCAGTAAAGTTTAAACTTGCCTACCGCACGCCTGATTTATGAACTAACTCTGGTACATATGTGCCATTAGTTGGTGAGTTTGTACATGCGTACATGAGTGTTGTTGGGGCTAGTATGTTTAAGCCTCGAGAGAACCCTAATGAGGTACTACGGTGAGGGAGCGGGTACCGAGCATTTAACGAGGGGAGAAGGTACAAAGAAAAGTCTATAAAAATCGTCAATATATAACAATGAAAAGTATAAACAATGTCCTTATTAATATACATCTTCATTAACATATAGAATTTTAGATTAATTTAGAAATATTAATTTGGATCAAGGAAAAAAAAATATAGTTCAAATTTTATTAATTAAGAATTATGTAGAGTACGTGTCATGAACTCTTAGTGACGGTCATGCAACATTGCTCATGACCATTGTTTTTCCTTGACCATGGTGACTTGACCAACTTACCCTTAATACAATCAAACTATGCCTTTTCACCTAAAGTCTACCCGTAACCTTTCCTTAGGCTACAAAAAGTTAGATGCCCAAACAAGTCTAATGCACTTAGTTCATCCAAGGAGCACATAGACATGCATTGAATTGCAACCTTGAAATAGTTCCACAATCCAACACTTAGCCAACATTACCCTTATCTAGTTAATAGTGTGCAAATAACATAAACATCTAATACAGAACAAAGCATATGCAATACACCACACAAGTATGAGGGATGGCACCCAAGCCAAGTGCCTAAACATTTTATTATACATAGAATGTTTACATTATATAGTGGGGGTGTTGTAGCTAGTTGTGTGCAACCCAATTACAGAAGTGCAAAGAAACCAAGGTAAAATAGCCTCATTCCAAGCTACCAAACAACCTTGTATAGAGCAACCCAAGAAGCTTCCACAGGCTTGTCTCCTACAATTCTCGTTCTATGCTCCATATCACCAAGGAAGTACAAGTTGTTCAATTGTTCCCTACCCTAAAATTGGAGCAATCACAAAAATCCTTGTACTCCTTGTTGTGTGAGTTATTGTCTTCCCTTGTTTTTTTTGGCACTTCCAGGTGTCGTCCTATATATATGAGTCTTGTTGCATGCTTTCAAGCCCCATTTCTCAAAGGTGGACCCAAGAGCCATCTAGTCGACTTCCTCATCTTCATTAACTTGTCTGTCGAGTTCGCCATCACATTGTTCCAAACCATGTCGGATCCACTCAAGTCATCCCAATGGTGTCATAGTCATTCCATTCACCCAAGTCATCCCATCCACCCATCTCGTCCCATCAACTAAGTCATGTTAAGCCTGTCGAGGTCATCCCGTCTACTAAATTTTCATTCGTCCATGCCCAACTTCTCCTAAGTGGGCCAACTCATCTGATCTGTCTCAAGTTTGTTGAAGGAAAAAAATTTCACTCATTTCAATCATCCTGATTGTCCCCAGTGTTCCCAATTCATTCAATCCCACACGAATACTCCCGATCCACCTAACTAAATCTAGTTGCACTCAAGGTGTCTAATGAAAGTGTGCTTGATGGATGCATGCCCAAGGGAGTATGCTCAATGTGTGAAACTCATGGTTGTGGTCCACAACATCTTGTAGGATAAGTCAACTTGATCATTCATCGCAACCCCCAACTGCGTACGAATTAACTCCATCTATCCATATAAGTCTAGGGACCCAAGTCATCAAGCCTCCTAATTCTTCATCCATCATGCCAATGCATGTCTATGAATGATGTTACCTACAAGAACTTCCTATGCCTCTAGCTAAGTCCGTCCAACTCCTTTGGTTCATCCAATGTCTCATTGTTATGCAATGCACTTTGTATATCCATAGTTGTGCATGAGTTCATTCATGGTGCATGTTTTATGCCCATAGGTGTGCTTGACTCTGTCTATAGAGAACCTTTCCAATGAGTCAATATGTCTAACTATCTGAAGTTCACCGTGCCATGGGTCAAGGAATTTGTTTATCTAAGGTGCAACATGCCAACAAACCAAGGAGACTATACAAGGTGCGTCTTTCCAATGAGAAAGGTGTCTCAACAATATCTTTTCTCCAACATATCCTCCCATCTCATTGTAGTGGAAGTTCCTGATGCCACTCTAGGAAAGGGTCTTACATCCCCCCACATTAAAAACCATTTATGTCCTTAGCAACATCCTTAAGAACCTTTTGTCCTCAAGTCCATTATCCAAATCCATGCATATATCCACAATCAACATGCCCAAATATCCACACTCTTCGTGATAGAGTTTTCATGTCGCTACCCTTCATCCAATCCTCCATTGGAAATCACCTCTTTTCAAAACTCTGTCACCAATGCCTATGTTGTTGTTTCATCTTGCAATTGTGGGTGTAATCCAATCCAACACTATGAAAACTTCCTCTTACAGTGGTGACCCAACCATCATCTAGAAGATTGTCCCATCACCTAAGTGTTGCACCTTTGAACCCACCATAGCTTTTGTACTTCGACCAACTTGTCATGCTTTCGAACAGTAAACTCTCCATGCCCCAAGATAGTTATGTGGCCAATCCAACTATCCACCAAAGTCATGAGAATGCATGTCCTCATGGACAAAACTCAATCTTTTCCTTCCACAATTTGGTCACTTTCCACAATTCTTTCATACCAAGTCACCTTCTCAAAGTGCACTAGGCTCCACTACTTTCTCCTTGGAAATCATCCAACCTATTGTAGCTCAATGATAATTTAATAACAAGTGACTTCCAATATCACATCCAACATCCACAATCCATCCTGTATCTAGGCCATCTGAAGAACTTGGAAGATCACCATACTTCACATATGTTCGGACCAATTTTGGTTGTACCTTGTTCCAACAAATGTTTTATTTCTAGGTCATCTCACCAATTGTCTCACCAAAGTATATGCAAAGAGCATTCAACCTATTCCTTGGTCCTCATGCACTAAGGTCATTGGGATTCTTCCTTTTGTTCTTGTTCTACTACCATGCCTACCCCATACAAGTTGAAATATTCTCTAACTTCCTTGGTTGAATCTTCATATGTCTTCATCTTCCTACTCAGGTTTGGTACATTCCACTTGTCCAAATAAAGATTCACAAATGTATCCATTACTATCACCATGGTGTCTAATATGTCTTCAAGTCTCATGAACCTCTACTCTAACACCTTTAAAGTTCATCCAACTGTCTAAGTCTTTCACTTCTAGACTTGCTACTGCATGATTACTTCGACCATTCTTCCCCGAAATAATATTTTCATGCTGCAAATCAACTTGTCTATGAAAATCCTATGGAACGAGGAAAATCCCCAAACTTTCCTCCAAACATCAACTCACCTTCCGCAACTCAACACCCAAAAGAGAGTGGAAATTGGCCATCGCAACCCTTACCCTCAAATGCTACAATACCAATTTCATAAGAGAGATACGCTTGCATAAGTACTTCCATCACCTTCAACCAATGATCATTCCAATCTTTAGGTCCTAACGACCATGCAAAACTTTTCGAACGAGCACTATCCCTCATCCTAATTTCCCATATACAAAAGTGGGCGAGAAACCCCCAAGTCAACTTGGTCTATGTTCCTAGATACAACATACAAGTTGACTATTTAATTTTTTCTTGGTAACTTGCTCCACTATCTCCATCCATCACATAGAACATAACTAGTTTTCTCCTCCCAAAAAATAATCTATTTTCTTTGGTTTTTTCATCACAACTATCTAAGGAAAATAATTCATCTCTTCCACAAGAATGTCAAGCTATCTTCTAGAACTGAACTAATTTTCTAATGTACCAATGCACTAGTGCCCCATCTAGGTCAACAAACTACCCAACCAATCATCACTGCAAACGATAGGATGGTCTACTACCATCACAAGATTCAAAAACATCTCCTCTATGTTCTTCCTTCTTTCACCAATCCTAGCACCTTTAAGTTCCCCTAGGCTTCACTTCATACTCCATGGTTGTGCACCACCCATGTATTAAATCAATGAATGGAAGGTGTTATATAGTTTCAAAGGCCACCTCCAAAAAATATATTACAATTCTTCCTAATGTCCACCAAGGGACTCATCCTAGCACATCATCATTCCAAATTTCCATCCAAAAACCTACCCATAGCTACTATCAAGGTGACTAAAACATCCAATGTTCCCTTTGAAGTATGCAACAGTTGGGCTACTCCCAAGGCTGTTGGCTTAGCCATCAAAGTGTGTTTCACTTGGACATCCTCCAAGTCACTCAACTTCTCCTTCAAAGAACAAACCATAAAACCATTTTGAAAATCAAATAAACAAGGACCAACCATACCTTTGGGCGAAGAAAAACTTGTTGCATCAATTGTTCTTATTCCACACCTTCCAAGTTGCACCAAGGTATGGCCAAAGAAGTTGTCCCAAGTATTAAATACTCATTTATTCCTTGATATATCAATCTCACAACTCATTTGAACCAAGAATATTATTCCACATGGATTTTTCTTGGATAATTTTTGCATTGAATCACACATCTACAATTCTACCCTTCAACCTTCAAGCTAATTTATGTCACCTATCAAAGTTGTCCCAAAGTNCAAAGGCCACCTCCAAAAAATATATTACAATTCTTCCTAATGTCCACCAAGGGACTCATCCTAGCACATCATCATTCCAAATTTCCATCCAAAAACCTACCCATAGCTACTATCAAGGTGACTAAAACATCCAATGTTCCCTTTGAAGTATGCAACAGTTGGGCTACTCCCAAGGCTGTTGGCTTAGCCATCAAAGTGTGTTTCACTTGGACATCCTCCAAGTCACTCAACTTCTCCTTCAAAGAACAAACCATAAAACCATTTTGAAAATCAAATAAACAAGGACCAACCATACCTTTGGGCGAAGAAAAACTTGTTGCATCAATTGTTCTTATTCCACACCTTCCAAGTTGCACCAAGGTATGGCCAAAGAAGTTGTCCCAAGTATTAAATACTCATTTATTCCTTGATATATCAATCTCACAACTCATTTGAACCAAGAATATTATTCCACATGGATTTTTCTTGGATAATTTTTGCATTGAATCACACATCTACAATTCTACCCTTCAACCTTCAAGCTAATTTATGTCACCTATCAAAGTTGTCCCAAAGTATTCAAATTTGCAATTTTGTCCAAGTGAAAAGAGAGGGCCCAAATGGATTTGAAGTGTTACTTCTCATGGTAGTGAATCACCCGAATTCACAAAGTCAGTCTTGCACTAACCTATCACACAAGTAACAATGGTGAAGAGCACTAATCTATCTCAAAACAAACTCCTATACCAACAACAAGAAAGATGAAGTCCACATATATTTTTTTCTGCAACTTGATTTTTCCCAAGTTATTCTAGCACATGTGGTCATGTGACATTGCCTTTTCTCAACCATAGTGGCCTGACCAACATGTGCATACTACAATCAAACAATGCCTCTTCACCTAAGTGTTTCCCATAACTTCACCTTAGGACATGTTGGTTGATCTTTCTTCCTCTTACCTCTTCTTGGGTTGACCTAGGTTCGGATCTCAGCACGGTTCCAACAAAACCCTAAAAAACTATTGGCCCTCTTGGTAAACCAGAAGGCAATGTTGCACATAGGGTGCACATCGCAGTCTCACCCAAGATAGATTTTATGGGTGACTACAATGATCAAGCACTTGTAGTCTAGGAATGAGTGGGGATCTGGGATTGTGTTGTTTCTTCTCCATGCATTACCCTCGTTAAATATTCAAGTACACTATGATACATTCATCGTTAAACCTATGCAAACATGATGATAATTCTAGTTTAACCATTCATTCATAATCTAATAATCAACATAAAGTAGCCATTCATTAACAATCACGCAGAACACATAAGTTTACCGTGGTTCACCCCCTCCCGGGGCTACGTCCACAAAGATCTGGCTCTATGCTCTTTTATTTATTCTGCTCCAAAATATTGCGCTGCGTGCATTACATTTCAGTATTACAATCCTTATTGATGGTGAAAACCCTCTGTGAGGTGGAATAGTTCACACCAAGCTCCTCAGCCTGTGACCTAACCCTTAGAAATATCCCTTACTTGATTCTTCTACAAACTTATTACAATCCACAATCCCGCAAAGTGATATCATCATCTTCTTTCCTTAACTGACATATCCCTTTCTAAACCTCCTAGGTTCTTATTTATACTATTTTACAGGGTTATAACCATTACAATCCTTATAAAAAACCCTAACCCTATTTCAGTTAGGATTGTCTACCTGCATGCCATGTTGCTTTTTCTCTTGCATATTGTTTTTCCTTCATTTTTTGCATGCTTCTTTCTTGCCACCTGTTTCTTGCACTCCAACATTAGGTCTTTCTTTCCAATAGTTAGGTCTTTCCTCAAAATAGATCCTTCTCCAAAAATAGGCTTGTGCCCAAAATAGTCTTTCTTCTCAAAATAGGCCTACACCTAACAAGCCCACAACACTAACATGTGGCTTGTCCTGAGCCACTCAGGTGGTGTGTGCTCCCTGAAGTGCCTCTGCCAAGCTGTGAAACATTCCTTCTAACTTGTCCCTTTTTATCTCTCTTGTGCAACTTTATCTGTAAGCTCTTCTACTCTTTGCATTGTAATATGTTTCTTGAGAGACTCTGCGCACTCAGAATGATCCTAAGCCATTCTTGTCTTCTCCTCCTCTAGTTCCACAATTATTTGCGCTTCTTATTCCTGGAGAAGTTCTAACTTGGCTTGCCTGGCCTGCTTGTTATTCTGCACAGTCTTCAATTTTGTTCGTAGGGTCTTCAACTCCTATGTTCCCTTCAACCGCTCTGTAATTCTCATGGCCTTTTCTCACTTATTCATCTCCTAAATTTCAGTGTTGATCTCCTCCTCTTGCTAGTCTAGTTGTTGGACCCCGTTGTCTTCCTCGAATGTCGCCCATAGTTGCGTGGTCCTATCAAAAAGTTACGTGACCTTTTTGGATTCTTTCTCCATCATTTCTACTTGAACAATTGTTTGTTGTTCCCTTTCAGTTGTGACTTCGAGAGGGGTGGTTGGTGTTAAATTTTCTTTGAGATCCTCAATCTCCTTTTTATAGTCTTCTAGCATTTGCACGATGATTTGAATCTGTTCTTCACCACTTCTCATGGCTTTCTACGCGCTCTCTGGAATTTTTTTGAAGACTTCCTTCATATTTTTCTCAAATTTATCTAGCCATTGTTTCTTCTCCTATGTATCCATATTTACCTATTCTATCAACATTTCCAATGCTTCCTTTCCATCTCTGGTTACTTGCAACTCTATCACATCTTCTCTGGCTTGTGATTGCAATTCATGTGTGACACTAACTTGCATCTTGTATAGTGCCTTTGTTGGTAAGTTATCCAATACCAAATCTACCTCTACCAGGTTTTAAGTGGCATCTATGCTATGGCCTCGTCAACCTACAACATGTTTGCTGTTATCTGGAAGCTCAAACTTTCTTGCGCTATGATTTAGATTGTGTCTTCTTCATTCTGCGCGGTTCTATCACTTGCTTTTGTCAATCGGGCGATCAGTTATGATCCCCTCTCTTGTGTTTGCGTTAATTGTATCTATTCCAAAACCTTATTAATGTCATCCAACTCATTCCTTATGCTTACTCTTTGGTTCTCATCCTCCTCAAACTCCTCTATTGCATGGTCCTACACCCTCTCTGGGACTAGATCAACATCATATTTGATGATTGTGTATTTTAGGATCTTTTTGTGGGACTTTCCCTTATTGCACGACCCGCATGTATGTATGATTGGTCATTTGGGTGGCCCTATCTCTGGTGGATTATTTCCTGATAGGGTTTTCTATTTCATTGTGTCCCTCCTTCCTTGTTCTTCAGGCGCTCGAGAATTATCCTTTTTTCCTATCTTCACATCCTTTTTTGGGGTGGTGCCCTTCTTTTGACCGGGCTTCCCCTTCCGTGTTTATTTCTTGGTCATGGCGCTACCTCTTGAAGATGTCTCGGATGACCCTGCTTCCACTTCTTTCCCCTTTGGAATGTCCTTGGTGATGACTGGGATCTTCCATTCATCCTACCAATCTCTCATTACCCATTCAACTTCCTCTATGTTGATGTAGAATCGAAGTTGTAGCCATTCTTTCTCTGGATCCCTGCATTCTTGGATCAACATGTTGTGTCGCGTAGACTTAAAGTTGGCTATCCCTTGGTGCTACGTGTCCACTTTTGAAGTTATCCTCTATGTGTTGGTTATGTTTTCTTGTATGTCACTGAGATACAGAGAAAAAGTGTTGGCATTACCACTTCTCCGCTTGGAATCTGAAGTGCTTCCCAACGACGTGTACCATGCTATGTGAAAATGTCCTACTCTAGAGTTGAAAAATAATGAGTAGGGAGGATATTTCCATCCAATTAATGCTATCAAGGTAATGATCCAGGAATAGTGGAAATATGCTCCCAAGTCTTGTGCATCCTTGCAGTCATCTAGGAATATATTTAGTAAGTATGGGGCCCAGTTAAGCATGGTACGATTTGAACACTACATTTTCGTTGTGACAACCCTTGTAGGGACCTCCTCCTTGCGGCATTTGCGAAGGAGTTTGCATGCCATCAATTTTGTTTCCATCCTGGTGGTTGCATCACTCATTTGTTTTATAAGGATGTCGTGTGGGCCCCTTTTTGTCCCATAAGTCTTCCTCATATCTTATGTGAGGGCCTTTTCCATGGTCTTATCATCCACGTAATGCGCGGGCTTCTTTCCATTTGATGGAAATCCTGTGATGAATGAAATTATCTCCACATCGATGGAGACTAGTTCGTCCAACAACAAAAATCTTGCATGGAGGACCCCCAAAAACTGCTTGACGCAGTTGTTCACATATTCCCCCCATCGAAGTGGGGAATCTATAAAAAATTAAGGATCTCGATGTTTACTAAACTTTCCACCCACTAATTTGCTTGCAACACTAGATCTCATAACGACCCTATTCCCAGGCTCTCCATATACACCTTTTGTGCAAATTCTGGGAATTTGCTGGTGTCACACACATCATGGTCTTTGTATCGCATCCTATTGACACAACCCATTAGACTTGGTGTGTCCTGCACCCCCTATGTAATGCACGACATAATGATCGAGGAATCATTATCCTTGCATGGGGATTGCACGATCGGTTGTTTCCCCTTTCTTTGTGTTGGCGCGTTAGATGTCCAAGCCTCTCGTTCTCCTTCCCAACCCGACTCTGGTTTCCATGTGATATATTTTGAGTTGCACTTCCTCCTGTTGCACAGACCCCACCATAGGTTGTGGCCTTGGTCCATTAGACTATGTCCTTTCTCTATCATCGTCATTCAATTTGTGGGTTGCTTTGGCCCTGGAAGGTTGTTGTGGGTTTCCTATGGCTAATGGGTCATGGCCCTACGCACTGTTGTGCAAATCGATGTCCATCTTGACCATTGTCGGGGCATGCCCTTCTTCCTCTACCAGTGTGCAACTCACTGGTTCGACCTATGGTGAAGGAATGGCATCGACATCTACGATTCCCTCTGTTTGTGTAAACTCATGTTCCGCCTCTGTGGTTTCCTACAGTGACCTATGGATACTGCATGTTTTCCATGTTTTTTTACTAGGTACATTGACCTTTGGAGGTGCCACTGTGGGTAAATATTCCTTCCCCGATTGAACTTCAGCTTCTTTGATATCTGAACTCGCCTGTTCGCCTCTTATCTCCATGCTCGTTAGCTTCATGGGTCTGTAAATGAACAATGTCTTATTTGGCTCATATTTTCATTATATATAGGGCGTCATAAGTTCCAATCTTCTCAGAGACACTTCTTTGATCGTTATTAATGCATTAAATATTTTCGATTATGCTTCATTCAGTTTCATAAATTGCCATTTTGTGCCTCTTTACCCAAACGACAGGTTTTTTTCTTTTTCGACCGTTGGCCCGTTTTCTGGTGTGCTGCAATTTTTCGATACGATGTACGTTTCTTGTTGTAACTTTTCCCCTAGTGTGTTTTGTTTTCTTTCTCTCATCCATATGTTGTGTGCAATCACTTTTTCTTTTTGTTGCATTGATTCCTCTATCTGATGCACATGATATTTCTCAGTATTTTGTATTCTCTTTCTTTGTCTACTTTTTTCTTCCTTTTTCTACGTTTTTCTTCCTTTTTCTTCTTTTTCTACTTTTGTCTTCCTTTTTATGAGCTTTATTTCCTAAAATATAATATAGTATACTATATACATGCCTTTCCTACTTCATTGTAACCTTTAAGGGTTAGTAGGTTGATTGTCCCTATATAGTTTCAATCAACTATCATTGATCACTCTTTTTAGTTTTGTTCCTCCCAAGTCTTTTAGTTTCACAGATTATCCATCTGTGACATTATTTACTTCATATGGCCCTAACCAATGCAATCTAAACTTACCAAAGTGTTGGAAAAATTTGTTTTCATAGAGAAGAACTAGGTTTCCCTCCTTAAAAATCTTCTTTTTAATATGTCTGACATGTCAGGATTTGTCTCTTACTTTTTGTACTTCCTGGTGAAATCCTTCCATAATCATATCCTTTTCAATTTCCATTAGTTGATTTAACCTCTCATATAATGTGCCTCTTTCGATCATGTTGGTAATTTCTACTATGCGCAGACTAGGTACCAGAAATTCTAATGGTACTACTACTTCCTTCCCATACACCAATATGAATGGTGTATGTCTTGTCAAATTATTACATGTGCTCCTGTATGCCCACAATACTACTGGTATTTTCAAGTACAATTCATCCTTGTTGACATTGCAGATCTTAGTCAAATCATTTTCCAAGATTTTATTGAACACTTCTATTGTTCCATTTTCCTAAGGATGATATGGTGTACTCTTCTGGTGATAGACTTCAAACGCCTCAGTCATAGCCCTGATGGTATTATTAATAAAATGAGTGCCTTTAACACTCATTAAAATCATGGGAAATCCCAATATGGTGAACACTTGCTCAAATATGAAGTGTGTTGTTGTCTCTAGGCTACAGTCCTTGACTAGTGTTGCTTCTACCCATGTTTTTAAGTATTCAGTCGAAGTAATGATATATATATATCTCATGACCTTTTTGTTGGTGGATCGATTAGTCCAACATAGTCTATTTCCCATTTTTCAAATACCTATAGAGTCACTTGTTCTCTTAGAGGCATATCATCCCTTATGTTGAGTTTTCCAATCCTACGATAGACACCATATTGCTGGAAATAGTCCTTGGCATATTTATGGACTGTTGACCACCATAATCCTGCGTACAATGCCTTTTTTATGGTATCTTTTCCTGCATATTTTCCTCCAGCTATACCTTCATGAGATTCTACTAAAACTCTGGTTCATTCATGCTCCAATACACACCTTCTCAAAATTCTATTTGTGCTCATATGTATAAATTTCCTGCAATGAGTCAATAGTTTGCAACTCTGACTACTAGAGTTATCTTCTATGCAGTGCTAAAATCCCGTGGTGCAACTCCTATACTTAAGTATTCAATAATATCAATAAAGTATTCATCAACTACATGTACGGAACATAATTGTGCATCAGGGAAGTTGTCTTCCAAGTTAGTAGGTTCTTCTCCATTAGTTACCCTTGAGAGGTGATCTGGTCCTACATTCAACTTCCCTCATTTGACTATCACCTCAAAATCAAATTCTGGAAATAATAATAGCCATATACAAATCCTCCCCCCCAACACTTGCTTGTTGACTAGATATTTGAGGTAAAAATGGTCTCTGAACATTTTAAAGTGTTTACCCAGTAAATATTGCTTGAATTTATAAAGTGCATATACCATGGCTATGTCTTCTCTTTCCATGGTGTTATAATTATTCTCATATTTTAACAATTTTCTACTTGCAAAGGCTATAGGATGGTCTAAGTCCCCTGCTCCTGGTTGTGCCAGAATAGCTCCAACGACACAAATTTAACTTTATGGCCCAATACCATGTATGTTGTAGTTTATCAAACTTTTATACCTCCTGAGCTTTTGAACATAGCCAAGGTGTTTCCCCAACTCCCTCTTGGCACTCTGTACATCAATTCCTTGTGGAATTTTGACTCCAAATTATACATTCATGGCCCATCTAGGTTCAGTGTGGAAACCTTGGGCTTTGATACCAAATTGTAATGTCCCTCAACCTTCCCAGGCCGAGGACGCACCACTACCTCAAAACCAAACTTCTCTGAAACTAGATTGTAACATACCCAGCCACCAAGGCCGGGTCATGCCACTTGAAACTATCATGCTATGATATACATATATATCTAATGAAAATTTAAACAAACATAAACATTCTTCTATAGTATAGATTAATGAAAAAATAGCAGTAAGCCTACACATGCAGCATATACATGCAATACTCATAACATTATAACACATGTGCAAGATACACAAAATCCAATTAGCATAGAATTGGTACTTATATATTTATGAGAAGGCCACCGATTGCATGAAAGACTTCCATGAACCTCTCATCCTTAGACCACACTAATCCAATCTATCAGCAGTCGGTCACCCACGAGTTGGGACTGAATTCCACCTAGAGAAAAGGAAATCCTAGGCTAGGATGAGACTACGGAAAGCTGCACAATGCAACATGAAGGATTCTATCCAAGGAGCCTACTTACGCCCACTCCTCACAAAATCTCATTCCCCACATGCCTATCCCACCCCGGGAATATACACCTTCACTGTTTCAGAGTCCATCAACTGCTCCACTTCCCTTCTAGGGCTTCAGCAATAGGTCGGATCAGGAATTCTGAGAGCTCTGTAGCTATTGCTAGAGAAATAACTTCCCGAGGAACCTCTCTCACATGGAGAGAGTTGCTCACAATCCTGACAATCTACTTCTTCAACCCAGAGGCCTGAAAACCCACCTCTTCAAACCACAGGCTTGACAACCTAGTTCTTATGTCCAACTCTGAATTCAAATAGGTAACCACAGTAAAAAAATCGATTAAGGAAAGGGACGACTCAATAAATTACAGAGGTTCAACAATGGCGAGAAAAGGCTCAGTGTGTACGTTCTCAGTGCATGTGTGAATGGACAAGAGATGGAAATAAATGGTCAGGATGGTGAGAGAGATCCCCCACAACAATGGTATTTCCCACATAAATTTGCATGCATCCTGGATGACATTTGGATCTCTAGGATCTCGTTCCTCTCCACTTGGAGTTCGTTGATCCCCCGAAGGAACTTAGGATAACAGGTTATGCCCAACCTTAGTCTTTTAGGAATTTATTATAATATTCCCTTGGGTTAATCCTTCAATCTTAGTCCCTTTTTCCTAGCCTCTCAGCCCCCTTCCCTTTCCCTTTCTAATGGAGCTTAGTCCCCCATAAGTCTTTCTTCATTCTTGGTCTACATGCAGTGATGTATTTTATTAACGTTCTTCATAATTACATATACAAAAATAGGCTCTCTGGCCTAATAAACACATAAGCCTCCCAACTTATAAATACTTGGATCACCAAACTATGAACTTCATTAGACATCATTACAATTGGGCAGGGGCTCGACCTTGGGGTATTACACTCGTGAATGTTATGCTAGTGCAGTAGGAAGTTTAATGTATGTCAAGGTATGTACAAGACCAAAGATTTTACTTTAATTGGCATTGTCTATAGATAAATTTGAAAATCCTAGTAGAGAGCATTGGGCAGTAGTGAAATGGTTTCTTAAATATCTTAGGGGCACAAGTGCCTATTGTATCACCTATAATGGTTGTAGTGATTTAGTTTGTGGTTATGGTGATTATGTTTTTATAGGTGATTTGGAAACAAGGAGATCTACTTCGGGTTATGTCTTTACTCATGCAAGGAGGCAATTTAGTAAAAGGGTCTATTAGTGAGTGTGGAAAGGTGCAAGACAAAGTGAATGTATTTTGTGATAATTTTGGCTATCAATGCATTTTCCTAAGGATGATATGGTGTACTCTTCTGGTGATAGACTTCAAACGCCTCAGTCATAGCCCTGATGGTATTATTAATAAAATGAGTTCCTTGATCACTCATTAAAATCATGGGAAATCCCAATATGGTGAACACTTGCTCAAATATGAAGTGTGTTGTTGTCTCTTGGCTATAGTCCTTGACTAGTGTTGCTTCTACCCATGTTTTTAAGTATTCAGTTGAAGTAATGATATATATATATCTCATGACCTTTTTGTTGGTGGATCGATTAGTCCAACATAGTCTATTTCCCATTTTTCAGATACCTATAGAGTCACTTGTTCTCTTAGAGGCATACCATCCCTTATGTTGGGTTTTCCAATCCTACGATACACATCATATTGCTGGAAATAGTCTTTGGCATCTTTATGGACTGTTGACCACCATAATCCTGTGTACAATACCTTATGTATGGTATATTTTCCTGCATATTTTCCTCCATCTATACCTTCATGAGATTCTACTAAAACTCTGGGTCATTCATGTTCCAATACACACCTTCTCAAAATTCTATTTGTGCCCATCTGTATAAATTTCCTGTAGTGAGTCAATAGTTTGCAACTCTGACTACTAGAGTTATCTTCTACGCAGTGCTAAAATCCCGTGGTGCAACTCCTATACTTAAGTATTCAATAATATCAATAAAGTATTCATCAACTACATGTACGAAACATAATTGTGCATCAGGGAAGTTGTCTTCCAAGTTAGTAAGTTCTTCTCCATTAGTTACCCTTGAGAGGTGATCTGGTCCTACATTCAACTTCCCTCATTTGAATATCACCTCAAAATTAAATTCTGGAAATCATAATAGCCATATACAAATCCTCCCCCCCAAAACTTGCTTGTTGACTAGATATTTCAGGGAAAAATTGTCTCTGAACATTTTAAAGTGTTTACCCAGTAAATATTGCTTGAATTTATGAAGTGCATATACCATGGCTATGTCTTCTCTTTCCATGGTGTTATAATTATTCTCATATTTTAAAAAATTTCTACTTGCAAAGGCTATAGGATGGTCTAAGTCCCCTGCTCCTGGTTGTGTCAGAATAGCTCCAACGACACAAATTTAACTTTATGGCCCAATACCATGTATGTTGTAGTTTTTCAAATTGGTATACCTCCTGAGCTTCTAAACATAGCCAAGGTGTTTCCCCAACTCCCTCTTGGAACTCTGTACATCGATTCCTTGTGGAATTTTGAATCCAAATTCCACATTCATGGCCCATCTAGGTTCAGTGTGGAAACCTTGGTCTTTGATACCAAATTGTAACGTCTTTCAACCGTCCCAGGCCGAGGACACACCACTACCTCAAAACCAAACTTCTCTGAAACTAGATTGTAACATACCCAGCCACCAAGGTTGGGTCATGCCACTTGAAACTATCATGCTATGATATACATATATATCTAATTAAAATTTAAACAAACATAAACATTCTTCTATAGTATATATTAATGCAAAAATAACAGTAAGCCTACACATGCAACATATACATGCAATACTCATAACATTATAACACATGTGCAAGATACACAAAATCCAATTAGCATAGAATTGGTACTTATATCTTTATGAGAAGGCCACCGACTGCATGCAAGCCTTCCATGAACCTCTCATCCTTAGACCACGCTACTCCAATCTATCAGCAGTCGGTCACCCCCGAGTTGGGACTGAATTCCACCTAGGGAAAAGGAAATCCTAGGCTAGGATGAGACTATGGAAAGCTGCACAATGCAACATGAAGGATTCTCTCCAAGGAGCCTACTTACGCCCACTCCTCACAGAATTTCATTCCCTACATGCCTATCCCACCCCAGGAATATACACCTTCACTGTTTCAGAGTCCATCAACTGCTCCACTTCCCTTCCAGGGCTTCAGCAATAGGTCGGATCAGGAATTCTCAGAGCTCCGTAGCTATTGCTAGAGAAATAACTTCCCGAGGAACCTCTCTCACATGGAGAGAGTTGCTCACAGTCCTGACAACCTGCTTCTTCAACCCAAAGGCCTGAAAACCCATCTCTTCAAACCACAGGCATGACAACCTGGTTCTTATGTCCAACTCTGAATTCGAACAGGTAACCACAATAAAAAAATCGATTAAGGAAAGGGACAACTCAATAAATTACAGAGGTTCAACAATGGCGAGAAAAGGCTCACTGTGTACGTTCTCAGTGCATGTGTGAATGGACAAGAGATGGAAATAAATGGTCAGTATGGTGAGAGCGATCCCCCACAACAATGGTATTTCCCACATAAATTTGCATGCATCCTGGATGACATTTGGATCTCTAGGATCTCGTTCCTCTCCACTTGGAGTTCGTTCATCCCCTGAAGGAACTTAGGATAACAGGTTATGCCCAACCTTAGTCTTTTAGGAATTTATTATAATATTCCCTTAGGTTAATCCTTCAATCTTAGTCCCTTTTTCCTAGCCTATCAGCCCCCTTCCCTTTCCCTTTCTAATGGAGCTTAGTCCCCCATAACTATTTCTTCGTTCTCGGTCTACATGCAGCAATGTATTTTATTAACGTTCTTCATAATTACATATACAAAAATAGCCTCTCTGGCCTAATAAACACATAAGCCTCCAAACTTATAAATACCTGGATCACCAAACTATGAACTTCATTAGACATCATTACAATTGGGCAGGGGCTCGACCTTGGGGTATTACACTCGTGTATGTTATGCTAGTGCAGTAGGAAGTTTAATGTATGTCAAGGTATGTACAAGACCAGAGATTTTACTTTTAGTTGGCATTGTCTGTAAATAAATTTGAAAATCCTAGTAGAGAGCATTGGGCAGTAGTGAAATGGTTTATTAAATATCTTAGGGGAACAAGTGCCTATTGTATCACCTATAATGGTTGTAGTGATTTAGTTTGTGGTTATGGTGATTATGTTTTTATAGGTGATTTGGAAACAAGGAGATCTACTTCGGGTTATGTCTTTACTCATGCAAGGAGGCAATTCAGTAAAAGGGTCTATTAGTGAGTGTGGAAAGGTGCAAGACAAAGTGAATGTATTTTGTGATAATTTTGGCTATCAATGCATTTTCCTAAGGTTGATATGGTGTACTCTTCTAGTGATAGACTTCAAACGCCTCAGTCATAGCCCTGATGGTATTATTAAAAAAATGAGTGCCTTGATCACTCATTAAAATCATGGGAAATCCCAATATGGTGAACACTTGCTCAAATATGAAGTGTGTTGTTGTCTCTAGGCTACAGTCATTGACTAGTGTTGCTTCTACCCATCTTTTTAAGTATTCAGTCGAAGTAATGATATATATATCTCATGACCTTTTTGTTGGTGGATCGATTAGTCCAACATAGTCTATTTCCCATTTTTCAAATACCTATAGAGTCACTTGTTCTCTTAGAGGCATATCATCCCTTATGTTGGGTTTTCCAATCCTACGGTATACATCATATTGCTGGAAATAGTCCTTGGCATCTTTATGCACTATTGACCACCATAATCCTGCATACAATACCTTTTGTATGGTATATTTTCCTGCATATTTTCCTCCAGCTATACCTTCATGAGATTCTACTAAAACTCTGGGTCGTTCATGTTCCAATACACACCTTCTCAAAATTCTATTTGTGCCCATCTATATAAATTTCCTGCAATGAGTCAATAGTTTGCAACTATGACTACTAGATTTATCTTCTACGCAGTGCTAAAATCTCGTGGTGCAACTCCTATACTTAAGTATTTAATAATATCAATAAAGTATTCATCAACTACATGTACGGAACATAATTGTGCATCAGGGAAGTTGTCTTCCAAGTTAGTAGGTTCTTCTTCATTAGTTACCCTTGAGAGGTGATCTGGTCCTACATTCAACTTCCTTCGTTTGACTATCACCTCAAAATCAAATTCTGGAAATAATAATAGCCATATACAAATCCTCCCCCCCAACACTTGCTTGTTGACTAGATATTTGAGGGAAAAATGGTCTCTGAGCATTTTAAAGTGTTTACCCAGTAAATATTGCTTGAATTTCTGAAGTGCATATACCATGGCTATGTCTTTTCTTTCCATGGTGTTATAATTATTCTCATATTTTAACAATTTTCTACATGCAAAGGCGATAGGATGGTCTAAGTCCCCTGCTCCTGGTTGTGCCAGAATAGCTCCAACGACACAAATTTAACTTTATGGACCAATACCATGTATGTTGTAGTTTATCAAACTGTTATACCTCCTGAGCTTCTGAACATAGCCAAGGTGTTTCCCCAACTCCCTCTTGGCACTCTGTACATCAATTCCTTGTGGAATTTTGACTCCAAATTCCACATTGATGGCCCATCTAGGTTCAGTGTGGAAACCTTGGGCTTTGATACCTAATTGTAACGTCCTTCAACCTTCCCAGGCCGAGGACACACCACTACCTCAAAACCAAACTTCTCTGAAACTAGATTGTAACATACCCATCCACCAAGGCCGGGTCATTCCACTTGAAACTATCATGCTATGATATACATATATATCTAATGCAAATCTAAACAAACATAAAAATTCTTCTATAGTATAGATGAATGCATAAATAACAGTAAGCCTACACATGCAACATATACATGCAATACTCATAACATTATAACATATGTGCAAGATACACAAAATCCAATTAGCATAGAATTGGTACTTATATCTTTATGAGAAGGCCATCGACTGCATGCAAGCCTTCCATGAACCTCTCATCCTTAGACCACGCTACTCCAATCTATTAGCAGTCGGTCACCCCCGAGTTGGGACTGAATTCCACCTAGGGAAAAGGAAATCCTAGGCTAGGATGAGACTACGGAAAGATGCACAATGCAACATGAAGGATTCTCTCCAAGGAGCCTACTTACGCCCACTCCTCACAAAATCTCATTCCCCACATGCCTATCCCACCCCAGGAATATACACCTTCACTATTTCAGAGTCCATCAACTGCTCCACTTCCCTTCCAGGGCTTCAGCAATAGGTCGGATCAGGAATTCTCAGAGCTCTGTAGCTATTGCTAGAGAAATAACTTCTCGAGGAACCTCTCTCACATGGAGAGAGTTGCTCACAGTCCTAAAAACCTGCTTCTTCAACCCACAAGCCTGAAAACCCACCTCTTCAAACCACAGGCCTGACAACCTAGTTCTTATGTCCAACTCTGAATTCGAACATGTAAGCACAATAAAAAAATCGATTAAGGAAAGGGACGACTCAATAAATTACAGAGGTTCAACAATGGCGAGAAAAGGCTCACTATGTACATTCTCAGTGCGTGTGTGAATGGACAAGAGATGGAAATAAATGGTCAGGATGGTGAGAGCGATCCCCCACGACAATGGTATTTCCCACATAAATTTTCATGCATATTGGATGACATTTGGATCTCTAGGATCTCGTTCCTCTCCACTTGGAGTTCATTCATCCCCCAAAGGAACTTAGGATAGCATTTTATGCCCAACCTTAGTCTTTTAGGAATTTATTATAATATTCCCTTGGGTTAATCCTTCAAGCTTAGTCCCTTTTTCCTAGCCTCTCAGCCCCCTTCCCTTTCGCTTTCTAATGGAGCTTAGTCCCCCATAACTCTTTCTTCATGGTTGGTCTACATACAACGATGTATTTTATTAACGTTCTTCATAATTACATATACAAAAATAGGCTCTCTGGCCTAATAAACACATAAGCCTCCCAAATTATAAATACTGGGATCACCAAACTATGAACTTCATTAGACATCATTACAATTGGGCAGGGGCTCGACCTTGGGGTATTACACTCGTGTATGTTATGCTAGTGTAGTAGGAAGTTTAATGTATGTCAAGGTATGTACAAGACCAAAGATTTTACTTTTAGTTGGCATTGTCTATAGGTAAATTTGAAAATCCTGGTAGAGAGCATTGGGCAGTAGTGAAATGGTTTCTTAAACATCTTAGGGGCACAAGTGCCTATTGTATGACCTATAATGGTTGTAGTGATTTAGTTTGTGGTTATGGTGATTATGTTTTTATAGGTGATTTGGAAACAAGGAGATCTACTTTAGGTTATGTCTTTACTCATGCAAGGAGGCAATTTAGTAAAAGGGTCTATTAGTGAGTGTGGAAAGGTGCAAGACAAAGTGAATGTATTTTGTGATAATTTTGGCTATCAATGCATTTTATCATATTAATACCAAGCACATTGTCATTAAAATACCATTTTGTAAGATAGGTTATTGATGGATATGGAGTATCTCTTAAGAAAGTCCATTGTGAAGACATGTTCACAAAACCAATATCGTTAGAGTAGTTGTGGTGGTGTTTGGTTTGGACTACAAAAAATGTGATGAATGGGCCTGGGCAAGGTATCACATAAATTTTCATCAAGATAGATATTGTCAAAATTGTGACAACAAACCAAATTGATGAACAACGGTGGTTCATGTAATAGTAGCAGTTCTTGAACCAATGGTAGTTTATGTTATTGTGGTAGTTATGTTGAAGATGATATATATATTTGTGTATCTCTAAGAAGAAACTTGACAAGTTTTCCCTAAACAGAAAATGTCCAAGCTTTGTAATCCCATTGTTGTAATCTCTTTGACCAACAAAAATATCAATACCTTTTTCCTTGACACATTGTGGTTTTACCATGTAAATTTATATCATGTTAAATATATTTATGGTATTTTTATTTTCTATTATTTTTCCACAATTAATTTAATTTGTACTATAATTAATTTTCCATCAACTCACATTTTCCAACAATCACTACATAATTTCTCCCTAAGTATTATATTATTACGATGATCTCCAATGCTAGCATTGATATCTATATACCTTTTCCTTAAAAGGTTTGTTCTTACTGTGTTTCGAGTGTTGGTTTTGGTTAGTGTTTTATAAGTTGAATTATTAAATTAATATTTAGTTAATTGGTGAGAAGATTATGATCTATAAAATAGTATTAATTAGTACACGAATCTAATATATATATATATGTATATATATTTTATTTTTATTGGATAATATTTTTTTCCATTAATCCATAAAATTAAAATTAAGGGCAAGTTGTATATTGTTTAGATTGTTGAGTTTATAATACTCGATATGTTAAATATTCTATTATTTTATTTTTAGAATATTTTATTCACATAGAAATCTTGGGAAAAACTGTGTGTGGAATCCTTGTATAATTTTGAAGGGAGTAAATTTTTAGAAGCATGCCTATCTTATAAAATACTTGGTCGAAAACTCAATCTACTTCACTCTTTCGCCGATTCTAGGAAATCTAAAGATGGCTTGGATTTCGTATGACTCGTTGTTGCATGGGTTCCTTAAGTCATTTGAAGGTGTTTAAGAATTGGTATTAGGTTGTTTAAGATATATTTCATTGAAATATGGATTTTATAATTTGGCTTTTAATTCTTGGTTTTTAACATCCGTGGAAAGTATATTTGGTATGATGTTAAGAAATGAAGTTGGTAGGTAGAATATGGATGTGCTATTATGGATATGTTATTCTTAGTCTCTGTTGAAGGCATAAAGGGACTATCGTGATCGATAATTCGTTGAATTGATATTAGTTTGTCGTTTGACTACAAATTTTTGCATACTTTTTATTGTTCAAACTACAAAACTAAGAACATTATTTTTTATATAATAAAAAAACCCATATATGTCATGATCTGATTGGATAGTAGATTTGAGGTATTATTGTCATCTTTTCTATTCCCAATGAATTATATGTTGTCATATCCAAAGTTTCTATCATCGACGATGCTTTTTGATTTTGTACTATTCATACTGAAATGTTTATATATCCAAAATTTATAGCGATAGACAATTCATTGACTTTGTATTAGTTTTTCGTTTGACTACAAATTTTTGCATAATTTCTATTATTCGAACTACATAAATAAAAAAATTATTTTTTATTGTTTATATAATTAAAAAACCCATATATGTCATGATCTCGTTGGATAATAGATTTGAGGTCTTATTTCCAGCTTCTCAATTCCCAATGAATGATATGTTGCCATATCAAAGGTTTTTATCATCTACGGTACTTTTTGAATTTGTACTTGACATACTAAAATCTTTAGATATGCAAATTTTATAGCAATTGAGAATTCGTTGACTTCATATTAGTTTTTCGTTTGACTAGAATTTTTTGCATAATTTCCATTGTTCGAGTTACAGAACTAAAAACATTATTTTTTTCTATTTATATAATAAAAAAAACATATATGTCATGATCTCATTGGATAATAGATTTGAGGTCTTATGTGTTATTGTTATTATTATTATTTTTTTATTACTATTATTATGTTTAATTTTTCTTTATTGTTGCGTACTTCGAGAGTCTTTGTCATTGTTGCATACGTAAACAGGCATGCCACATTGCATTCTTTCTTAAATGTTTGCACAGTGTGACTCCCTTCGACGGTTCTAACAATCTTAATTGTTTACCTAACATGCCTCACAACGTTAAATGTTTATTGTGCAGATGTGTTACAATACAATTTCGTTCCATTTTTTGATACATTGTTGTCTTTAGTGAAATTGGGCAATATTGTTCTTTACCGACATTATTGGTTCACCAGTTGATGCTTATTCGTTGGTTCGTTCGATGTTGCTTGTTGTTGTTTGATTCAACTTTGCAAAGCTGACGTCCTGTAGTTACAGTTCGACCTCTTCGCGGTTTTCCACTGGTTTGTTGTTCTTCAACTTTTCAAGTTGTTGGACCTGTTGTTGCATTTTGCAAGTTTTGGAGTTGCGCTTCTGTCATCCATCGTTGACGAGTATATTTTCGTGCCATAATTTCGTTGCTATTCCTTTTTTTCTGCTTGTTGTTTGCACCTTGCAAGAAAGAATTTTCAATAGTAGGAGTCCCTGCCTCAAAATTCTATTACAAAACATCTTTCTGTGTGGTTGTTGCGAACATAATCGTTTCCTTGTTCTTGCACGCCAATTTTCTATATAGAACCCGCCTTTGTCGCAGTCGTGGTGACATATAAAAAAGAAAACCAGATTTTCTCCTCTTATTTTTTGTTTCTGGAAACCATGCGTTTTTTTAATTTTTTCTAGGTTGTTCTCTTCCAATCACATATGCCAACTTCCACGTCTTGGATATCGTTCCATAGCTGTTTCCAAAATATCAATGCAAAGGGGTTTAGAAAATGAATTCAGAGTTGTCACAAGGGGCCAACCATCTCCCAGGGTCTTATGGCAGAGAATGCTTTTATTCTTCTGTCGTTTCTGTCTTGCAGAGAATCTTCTGCCTCTGAGAATCTTGTAGGATGCACGCCTTGAATAGGTTAAAAAATGATATACCTTGAATACTCGGTCTTTTTGCTCAACAAATTTATAGTGTTGTTTATTTGCGTTGTCTCTTCTATTTGGTTCATTGTTCACTGTATGTTTGTTTTCTTGTCATGTGTTGTGGTGACTAGGGGGTATTGAATTGACAAGAATAAGTTTGAAGAATACGTAGCGGGATTGGT
>SNQJ01S0009123.1:8644-19132 GCA_010110895.2 Picea sitchensis | reverse complement strand
AAAATAGCTAAGAAACAAATTGAAAATAACAACTTAAGAGATGAAATGAGTAATAGATGTTGAGTCCTATGAGATATATACAGACTCCATTGTACATGACAACATCAACGAGGTATTGCATAGAAATGAGATTATTAGATTGGATGCATTCTCGTATACTATAAGAGGTTGCCTTTTCAATGCCTTTCAGGTTCTATTGCATTTTCGTTATTCCTCGACCGGCATTCACAATGGATTGATAGATTATTTATTGCGTTGTTTAAAAAATGGCGACATTAAGGCATTGGAGTCGTATGAATACAAATTGGCATCTGATTTTCTTTTGCAGTTGCATGGAATACATGATGTCACTACGTATTTTTCAAAGATGTGGTTGTTTGCATATGTAATTCTTCCTGCACATGAGAGGTGAATTTGGGAAAGTACATTTTGTATATGGTGGATGTCTAAGTGGCTCAATATATCAATTGGAATATGGTCATTGACAAGAAAAACAATATATCTACTATTCAACAAAATTGCATTTACCGATCCATACTGCATCTTGTTCCATGATGTCAATCCTGTCAATGGTCATTATGAACCACTACTGTATAGAAAATTATCCATATACAATCTTGGAGGACCTCATATTTACTTGTCCCTCATTTGCAAAGACCTTGAATCACAATGGAAACAGTTTATGCATCGTATACACTGCCATGGCTTGCAGATAGCAACAACTGTTGGATCTAGTTGTGGAGATAGTCTGCTCAATGCAATTTTCTATTTGGTAGCAACATAGTTCGATGTGCAGTCATTGTGTCTTTACACTATACAGTATTTTTGCAATGAAATTATAGGCAGCAAGCAAGAGGCTTTTAGATGCTTGCATCAACACCTTTCACCATATCTCCTAGAAAATATGTTGACAATTGGAAGTTGGCAAGAATACCTTGTAAACATGGAACTTCCATATGAAAAAGGAAATGTAGAGGGTGGAAGATTCTATTTGCAATGGTTATCTATCATATTCAGAGTAAATATCCAGTTATGGTCAGCCCTGCCAGATGACACTGTCCATTACTGGTCTATTGATTCAAATTATGATCGAACAATTGACATCATCTCATTGAGAACATATACGACACATATCCATTATCAACCTTTGATGGGAAATACCACTAGTTCAGAGTCCAGTCTCCATGCCACCCAAACCACATCGAATCTTCATATGCGTAGCATGCTATTTAATGAGAATGAAACTCGTCCCAGTTGTGATGAGGCCATACGAGGCTTAAAAAAAAACGTAGACTAACTTATCACAACTTGAAAATTTTCATACATGAAATTCATCCCAGTTGTGATGAGGCCATATAGGTCTTAAACAAAAAGCGTAGACTAACTTATCACAAATTGAAAAAGATCATACATGAGAAAAAAACATACATTGGTAGTATAGGAAATAATGTCGGTCTAGGGTCCAGTGTCAATGCCAACCAAACTACATTGAATATGCATAAGCGTCACATGCTATTTAATCAGAATGAAACTCCTCCCAGTTTCCATGAGGTCATCCTGACCTTGAACAAGAAACGTAGACTAAGTTATCACAACTTGAAAAAGGCCATACGTGAGAGAAAAAAATACATTATTGCACTTCCTTCTAGAGAGAAACTGACATATCACAACCTAAAAAAAATTGTTCGTGCACAACACAATAGAAATAGGTACGGTCACATAGCCCACATTGGTCATGGCACTGTCCGAGAGGAAAACATCACATTTTGTGGGCTAGAACCAACACCATGCACTACTACCAATGAAAACCAACAAACACTTTCTACGCATACTTCCCTACGGAAGAAAGATGCAAGACAAACCTATATGAAACAAATCAAAGACACTTCTTCCATTGCATTTGCAATTTGCGATAAATTGAATTTTGCAAAAAACATTAAGTCTTTCACGCCTGATTTGGAAGCAGAATACCTCTGCTTGACACTAAATGATAAAACATTTTCTAGTGGAAAATTTTGTCTTCCATGCAATTGGTCTCTTGAAAATGGAAAACTACCACAATTTGCAACCCCTGACTAAATATGATGTAATACCACTGCCATATGTAAGTGCACTTACATAACTTGAAGAGAAACTTCTTTCTTTGTGAATTGCATTTGCACATATAAGACCCTTGGGCTATAAATGACCTCAAATGGGCTTAACATGATCAATTATTAATGTGTTTGTCCAACTAGATGTTGTGCAAAGAGCCTTGCCACGATTCATTAGAGATACAATGACAATTGATGTGGCTCTCAAAAGACGCTTGCAATACAAAAATGAATATCAGACAGGTAAAGTGCGTGTGCATGTTGACATGAAAGCATTAAAAGAATTATGTTCCAGGGCCTTGTACAAAGCACAAAACATTTGTATAAATGAGAACTGGAACAATGTTCTTGGAGAAGACGATGAAATCTCTACACAGACTCTTGAAACTGCTAGTGAATTTGATACAAGTTATGAATAGGAGAATGAAACACTTGCTAAGACATTGGTACATGGATTCATTGATTCACAACACATTCGTGACTTGCAATACAAGATTGTCGAAATTGCACCTCCTGAGGGGCAATGTCCACTTGGAATATTCAAGGACAAATTTGTTGAGGAAATGAACTTCCCAACACTGTTCTATGGAGATCCACGTCCCAGTGACATTACATAATGATTCAGTTACCATAAAATAGTTCGATGGGAGATGCTACATTCAAGCGGTGACTTCTCCTGTCACATAACAAGTTTGTTTTTCAAAACAATGTGCATAATAATAGAGAAAGTGTTGTCCTACATGTGGGTGCGAATAAGAAAAGGCCAGTCACAAGGAAGAAAGTTGTTGGACAAGGATGTCAAGTACAAAGTAAACCTAGAAAAAATCCTGAAATCTAATATTGGATACATAGATTTCAAAAACATTCGCATCTCTCCTGACTATTTGCAACAAAACAAAAAAACTATTTTTTCAATGATCCAACAATTGGGACCGCCAAAAATTTTCATCACATTTACAAGTGCAGAGAATTGGTGGGATTTATTGGTGGTTGCGGTATCTGACCTGCATAGGAACAGGAAACATTAAAAAAAAACTCATAGACTGGAAAATAATGACTTTAACTACCTCATAAGAAAATACCCAATGACATGTACTCGCTACTATAGACATAGAATAAATGCTTTGAGACAGTTGATATGCCATGATGAAATGTTTTTTGGAAAACGATCAGACTACTTTTTTTGTAATTGAAATCCAGAATAGGGGGAATGAGCATGACCACGCACTGTTGTGGATAGAGGGTGCACCGGTCTATGGAGCTGACAACAATTCACAGATTGAGCAGTTTGTGGAAAAATACATAACATGCAACATAGATCATTTGGATCCAGACATTGCCAAAGTTCATAGACATTATGATACAAAAAGTTGTAAAAAACGAAAAAACTCACATTGCAGATACAACTTTCCCATGCCGCCAATGAGAACAACAAGAATCATAGAGCCACTTAATTTAGAGGACAATGTTGTCATTGAGAAATCTAAATCCTTGTTCTCATTTCTAGAACAATGAGAGTTTGATGAGTTGATGAGATTTGATGACTTCTTGACAAAGATAAATCTAATAGAAGATGAGTACATCCAAGCATGGATGATTTTAAGGATGGAAATTTATTTTGAAATGTAGAAACCTTGGCGAATCTTACTAATCCTTCATATGCCAACTATAAATGTTTGCCGATATTTTTGTAAAAATATTCAAATTTCTAAGGATTTTATATAGTTTGTATAAAATTTTGGCGATTTTTAAGTTAAAACAATTTTATCCTATAGAATTTGGGCAAATTTGTTTTAGAATAGCGAATCTTTTTTGGGGAAAAACATGGAAAATTAGCCCATGAACGAAATTTAGCCCCTAAATTCATCCCTTCATCCAAGCCATACAATGTACGCTTAAACAACCAACAGTTTTCCTTAAATGAAAATTTTTCCATATCTGGAACAACAATTTCTCCAAGTACATGCCAGTTATGTGGAATGTAAATATAGATGTGCAGTATGTCTTCAATACATATGCTGCAACATCGTACTGTACCTCGTATATGACAAAGGTTGACAAATATATGACAAGTGCATTTAGAAGAATACCCAAAGAACATGAAAGAAATCATATTGATGCTATACAAATGATACGTAAGCTTGGTAATACATTACTTTATCTTCAACAAATGTCTGCTCAACGAGCAGTCCACATTTCACTTTCCCTGCCCCTCAATTGTAGTTCAAGAAAATGTGTCTTCATAAACACATCTCCACTTGAGAAATGTACATTTGTTCTTAAACCACGGTCTTTTTTAGAACAAGAACCTGAGAATTCAGAGGATGTGCTATGTCGCTCTATTATTGATTACTACTTCCAGCATCCATCTCCTATTAAGCATATCTGCTTAGCATAATTTGTATCGCATTACAAACAAAATGGTGCGCCCATATCAAAAACAAGAAAACCCTCTATGATACGGTTTGTCAAATACAACAAACATATTGACTATGAAAACTATTGTGGATAAAAACTATTGTTATATGTTTTGTTCGATGAAAAAAAAAACACATTAAAACATAACTTCCCTACATGGGAAGTTGCGTATGTTGCCTCTGAGACTATAGTGCAAATCAATGAATCTAGATTTACTTACAATGTTAATCCAACATGGAGTGATATAGAAAGTGCAGTTAATGAACTAGAAAAAGTTGAAAATCTTGATGACACATTCAAAAAATGAAAACAACCATAACTCCCTGCGAGTCCTATGACTTGCAAGCAGATTTGCCTCGTCCTCGGGAAGGCATGATTGAAAAATGTATCAATCTTGGTTTTCAAGTCACAAAACATCCTTTCCTTATTGAAAATAATGAATACCATAGAATCAGGCATCTATTGAATCGAGAACAACAAAAAATTCTAATGGACATTGCGCTTAAAAAATTCTTGAGCATGTACGCTCATGTGGACTTGTTCCTTACAGGCGGAGTAAGAACAGGCAATACATTCACATCGAAAGAATTATTCCAAATGCTTATACGAATCTATGATTCAAACAATTCCTCTAATCCTATGAAACCAAAGGGCCTAATAGTTGCATACATAGGAAATGATGCATATAATGAAGGTGGAACAACAATCCACTCTGCATTTTTTATGCCTTTTAACAAGTCACAATTTCTTCCACTCAGCAAGGAAATGTTAGATACCTTGTCTAATATTTATGATGAACTACAACTTGTCTTTATAGATCATGCATCTTTTATTGGAAGTCGCTTCTTGTATTCCATTGACAACCAACTACGAAGCATAAAACATTTGCACACGAAATACTTTGGAAACATTGACATGATATTATGTGGGGATCTTTACTAGGCACAACCCATCCAAGATTCTTTGATATTTGAACAACCCACGGTTAACATGCAAATAGTGACGCATGACTTATGGAGAGACAATATTAAATGATTTGAATTGCATACTACAATGCGCCAGACAAATGAAACATTTAATGCAATTTTGAATAGAATGCAGAAAAATAGCCAAACAAATGATGACTTAACATATATCAATTCGAGGTGCTTGCGACCTTCACCAATAGAACCAACCTTCCCTTACATGTTCTACACAAATAGGGATGTTGAAATGCATAACAGGTACATGGTATCGCTCATGCCTGGCAATGATATCATCATCAATTCAATTGACCTGGAATAACACAACCATGGAAATGTGCCACATCATGAACATACAACCACTTTATCTTTGCAACTTGTCCTGAAATTAGACATGCTGGTTGAAATATATGCTTGCAACTATGATTCACAGGATGGCTTGGTCAATGGTGCAGATGGAATACTCAAAGTCTATACCAAAACAAAAAAACTTGATGTCCTCTGGATTAAGTTCCATGAACCGCATATAGGCAAGCGACAAGCAAACAAGTTGGCTTATCTATATAATTCAAACACTGCAAGTGATTGGACACCTATCTTGCGGATATCAAATCTAGTATTGACATAAAAAAAGATAGGTCGAATGAATATTCGAAAACAGTCTCCAATTTAACTTGCATGTGCACGTAAAGTCCACAGATCACAAGGACTAACACTTGATAGTGTTTCATTTCATCCTGTTGGAATTTGAATACATGGAATTGTGTACACACCATTGTCCCGTGTCAGAATTATAGACTCATTGTATTTACTAAGTCCTCTTACAAAAGATAACTTCAAAGTCAAACATAAAGTTGATATTGAAATGCAACGGCTCAGGACTACCACAAAGTGGCATCTGCAGTATGATTACCAATCCATACAAGCAAACTCATATGTATCAATTCTCTCGCTTAACATGCACAACTTACATGCACACATGGATGATATACTCAATGACTATGACACAATGCAATCTGATATTCTGTGCCTACATGAAACATACATGGCATTATGCATGCAAAACAAACAATTTCCAAATCACAATTGCATATCAAGTTACATTACACATGGGATGATGATATTGGTGAAAAAGCATGTAACAATTTTGGAGCATATACATTTCGAGGAAAAGAATGTTGAGATGGTGCTTGCAAAAGTATTTTTCCATGGATCAGAAATTGCAATACTGAATCTGTATGTTTCTCCCCATGCAACATTCTCCAACATACTAAATGTTCTTTCCAATGCATTAGACCATTTTCATCTGAACGAAACGATTGTCATTGTAGGAGACTTCAATATTGACATGCTACAAAATAATGCCAGAACAAAAGAATTGGAAAACCACATGTGCAAATACAGTCTCCACTTTCTTTTGAACAACACAAGCGATGTACAAAACACGTTTATTGACCATGTATGGTCGAATGTGCCCATTTCTCAATACAACATCTTTATCTTAGACACATACTGGTATGATCATGATACAATTGCTATTGCACTTGAGTTATGAGATATACATTAAACATATTGCAAAATCATATTTCTATGTTTCAAAGCATATCTATCTAGCTTGTTGTAAAAAACCAAATTATCCAACTTCTTAGTTTTCCCTGGTTTGTACACATACTAGTTTGATAACCATACAATTGGTATGACACTTGAATTATGAAATATACATCAAACATATTGCAAAATCATATTTCTATGATTCAAAGAATATATGTCTATCTTGTTGAATAAAATCGAGATATCCAAATTCTTAGTTTTCCCTGCTTTGTAATTGATTTTGGGCACAAATTTTTTTTACAATTTTTTTATATATATACACAATCATGGATGAACAAAAAAAAACTAAAAAAAATGGTACGTTCTTCTAACACTATCTGTTACTCTATTCCTTTTATTCTATTTTATTTAGTCTATGTACATATTACTTGCTTTTTTATTTACATGTCAACTTATGTTCATGTCCATTTTGTTTTTTACTTTTTTTCATAGAAACAAACGGGAAAACTAGACACGACAAAGAACTCTTAACCAGAAATGTAGAAGAATCCATGAAAATGTGCATATTTCTACCCGTGTTCCATATCCAATAGTTTTTCATTTACTCTGTCTATATTTGTTTCACTTGTTTGCAGCTCTATTTTTTTCTACTTGGATACTCCATATCTTACTGTACATTAACTTGTCTTCATGTCAATTATATTTTTTTGTGTTGTTATCTTGAAATAAATGAATTTGTACTCCATCTTGTTTTTCATGTGTTCCTACGTAGCAACTTGCTTTCATGTCCATTGTATTCTTTGTATTTCTACATTGAAACAAGAACATAGTAATTGGGCACAAGGATGGAGCCTTATGTGCCATATATGAAAATGTTGGAGTCCAATGTGCCACATGAAATACAATGCATATGCCTGAGACTAAGAGGTATGGTTACAAAAAAATCTGATCTGCATACGTTGTCCAAGTTGTCCAATTTAGTTTTAAAAAAATAGCAAGTTCATTTGTTTGGCAAGTGGAGACAAAAATTTAATTTCAAAAATTATTCACTAATGTAATTTACTCTATTTGTACACAAACATGGAATGAGAAAGCGGTCGGTCGGACTCCTAATAAATTATATCATTATATAAATTACTATAAATCTTGGTAAAATGTTATAATATTCTATAAATTACTAAATCTCATGTTGCGGTCTGTCGGACTCGTGATACATAAGCATGGCTATAAATGTGAACCCGTGAGTCCACCAACCCGTGCAATGTGTCACATCTATTTTATACTATATTTATATTTTATTTACTCTATATACATATTCCTTGCTTTTTTCTTTACATGTCAACTTATGTTCATGTCCATTTTGTTTTGTACTTTTTTTCATACAAACAAATAGGAAAATTGGACACAACAAAGAACTCTCAACCAAAAATGTAGAAGAATCCATGCAAAGGTGCATATTTCTACCCATGTTCCATATCCAATAGTTTTTCGTTTACTTTTTCTGTATTTTTTGCACTAGTTTGCAACTCTATTTTTTTTCTCCTTGGATACTCCATATCTTCCTATACATTAACTTCTCTTCATGTCAATCCTCTTTTCTGTGCTGCTATCTTGAAATAAATAAATTTGTACTCCATCTTTTTTTTTATGTGTTCCTATGTAGCATCTTTCTTTCATGTCCATTGTATTCTCTGTATTGTTACATTTAAACAAGAACACAGTTATTGAACACAAGGATGGAGTCTTATGTTCCACATCTGAAAAATCTAGAGTGCAATGTGCCGCAACAAATATAATGCGTATGCCTGAGAATAAGAGGTATGGTTACAATTTTTTTTTATCTGCATACGTTCTCCAATTTGTCCAACTATATGCTTTTCCCACAATTGATGTGTTTCTATTGCTTGATAATTATCACGCTAACTTTTGTTCTGTGAGGCATACAATTCTTTCCTCCCTTTGTTTTTCCTCTTCTATACTTATCTATTCTCCCTTTTATTCTTCCCCTCTATTATCCATTTTTGATTCTATACTTAGTCCCATGTCTATGCTCGCGGGTTCCCAGGATGGCGGAGTGATAGAATCCATCTCCATCTATATCTTTACATCACGAGTCTGACCGACCGTCGTTCATTTTCATAGTTGGAAAATTTTATGGCCATAGGTTTGTACGTAGGTGCCATAGAACTCTTATGCCAAGTGTTCGTGGTATACATCTTGCACCTGAAACTTCGGTGATCTACAATTCGACCCCAGATTTGAACCCCCAGGCCTCAGTCTACCTATGATGACTCCATCTGAATGCTTGCATATAAATGTGCCAAGTCATATATTTTGTCTATTGCTTATTGAGATAGATATAAACACCATTTATTTTATCTTGAACTAGGGTCTGTTGAGCTCTAGCTATATTCCATGGCTGAAAATATTTTTCCCATGGTTGATATTTTTCGAGTTCGTTTCCACACTTAGCCAATTTTATGGCCGCGGGTGTAGATTTTTAATGACTAAAATCAGCAAACTGAAATTCTGTCAAACACTTAGCAACCTAGAGATAATTGTCTTCATAAACTTCATAAATACAAAAACCCACATTCAAAAATTTCCATAAGCAAAAATACACATTGCTAAGCAAAAATATGCAACAGAAAAAACACAGTGGACAACAACCCAATAACACTCAGAAATTTAGGCAAATGCCAGGGAAAACCCTAATATGGGGAAACCCAACGCGAGAGAGAGAGAGAGAGAGAGAGAGAGAGAGAGAGAGATCTTATTATTATTCTTCAGGAAAGTACAAAAAAACAACAAATCTACATTTCTAGCCAAGGAAAATACCTCACAGCACCAAATATGTCCCACAGAAAGATGCCTTGTTTTCTGTGCCAAAAATGTACCGTTGTCCAGCCTCTTCTTCCTCATTTTGCGTGCCCACATTCAGTTGTATGGACTATTTCGTACGACCCAAAAACAAAAATCTGCCTCGAAATTCGTGCCCAAAATTTCTTGATTTCCATGCCAAATCTGTATGACTGTATGGACTGTACAGACTGTATGAAATTGTATGGACTGTATGGACTGTAAATATCTATACAGTACGGCCTCCCACAGTAGAAAAATATTTCGGCCGAAAATTCACATAAAACGTTTCTCAGGAATCGTGCCCACTTTCCTTGAAAAACATGCCCTCTTTGTTGCTCACTTTCCTCTCTCAAGCATGCCTAGAAAATCTCTCTAACTCTCCTCTTGATGTGCTCTCAACATCCTCCCGATGTCTTCACAACATATCTTGCACACTATCCAATGCATTCTTTTATAATTTGAAAATGACATTTTCCCCCAAAAGTGTCTTTTCACCTTCCCAACCCTAGATCCAAAGGCCAAGATTAGATCTTGCCTTTTTCAAGATCAAGGGTCATGATCCATTCCCTCCAAAATGTCTCATTTAAAATTAAAGTGAATTT
>SNQJ01S0009122.1:129278-150006 GCA_010110895.2 Picea sitchensis | reverse complement strand
GGAATGTTCACATTTGAATGTTGAATTATGTATTTGATTACGGAAAATAAAATACTTTTATGGATATAATCTGTCTGTTGTCAGGAAGTTCGAAATAGACATCCCAACTCTAGAATTGTCCCTCCTGTAAGTAAAATGCTAGAAGAAAGCACCTATAATTATATTTATATAAGTAAATAAGAAAAGGGGGAGATTAATGTCAATGGGGAAAATCCTTTCTATAGTCAAAACCCCAGGAAAGCAAACATAGATCCCACGGAACATCTGTATATAATTACCAAACTCTTATGGAAGTGAAATTTATATCTTTGATGCACATATCTAGTATTTTTGGTGTATAATACATTGATTAAAATAAACTCTAAGTGAATATAATAGGAATTACTTTATACAGAAAATTGTTGTCCTATTGTACCGTTTCAAGAATGTCTCTCTAATAGCTCGGAATGGACTATCTTTGCTGCATCTCATTACTGTTATGAATACTAGTTCCGGAAAGTATACTAGCTGGAAGGATATGACTAGTCAATTCTTAAAGAGGATTTGTACTGTGGTTTGTATTACTACTGTAGTAAGATAAAGCATCGTAGTTGAAAACCCCACAAGTAAATTTTGATGCAGAGTTGATTTTACCTACATATTGAATGCAAATGGAAAACTGCATAGTGTATATATATATATATATATATATATATATATGTATGTATAGTTAAAGTGTGAAAAACGAAGGTCAATCGGGTTTCGACGATTACAAATGTTGAATAAAAAAACAAAAGACCATGTTGTTTGACGAATCCCAAAATGCGAAAAGTTTGTGGGCCCAACACTTTGGGTTTTCGGGAATTCAGGGTTTGGCGATCACAAATGCCAAACACCAACACACAACAACTCCCGAATCACGAAAATGTGAATGGTATTTAGGCCCAGTACTTCAGGGTTTCGGTGTTTACAAATACCCAACGCCACACATAACAATTCTCAAATCGCGAAAAAACAAATGGAGTGTGGGCCCAATCCTTTTCGAGTTTCGGGGTTTACAAACTCTCGATGAAAAAACACCGCACAATGTCAAACGACGAATCGTGAAATCATGAAAAAGGTGTGGGGTTGAGCCAATATCGGGTTTTGACGTTTGGTAATGCTTGATGCATGAACAACATACAATGGTAATCGTCGAACCACGAACTTGATTAGGTTGTGGGGACACTTCGGGCTTTAGCGTTTGCAAGAACTTGAGAACTCCACACAACTTAAACCAATAAAATAACCAGTATGCCATTACAAGTAGGCAGAAGGGAAACCCTGTAATTCTTTTAAAAATAGTATTATATATCTCGTTCAGAATTGAAACAAATGAACATCCCATACGGTGTTTTACTTCCAACGATAGAATTTTCCATCACAAAATGGGTTACCCTTAATCAACGGTACCAAAACCATGACTTAATCTCCATTTCAGAGTTTCAGATACTCGGAGTTGGAGGTGTCAAGGAAACTCATGACAAGAATGATGAAGTCATGAAATGCGAAAGATCAGAGCATGTCAAGGACTCTGAAATGTCGAAAGGGACTATTGTGAGTCTTGAAAACCTAAAGGGCAAAACTCTGAAATCCCATCAATCGACCATCTCAGTGGGTTGTGTGAACCATCCGATCACTTCGGAGATGTTGTGATCATGAATTTTATAATTTTGGAGTCATGATAACTCGAAGGGAAAAACGTCGAAATCTCGTCAGTCGTTCAATTAAGAAAACAAGGGATCAGATTATGAAGTTTTGTGGACCGTTGATCTGGCTCCATTTTAGGGATTATGACTTACCAAAATGCCGAAATGTCAAAATGTGAAAGACATTTTGATTAGGCCCGTGGTCACAGCCAGTGGGCATATGGAATAAGTGTGAGACCCAGTACTTGAAATCCAACGATGCAGGTGAATTTGATTATGATCGGAGGATTATGAAATATTCGTACTCTGAGTTTAACCAGAAGGCCTTACCTAACCACTATCCTTTATCTGGATTTTTTTTAAATAAAGAAAAACTATAGGGGTCTGTTTATATTTAATATTTTCGCAGAGGAGTATAGATTAATACTCTACTTTTACCTAAGTCCGTTTGGACGTTTTCATCGTGTGATTATGTGTATGGACTAACACATGAGGCCTATTCCATCAACCCCCTCAAAGTCGTTTGTGTTGTTAAGACTGTGGTAATGGTCATAGGTACAAACAAATAGGAAAGTATTTATAATTACAGGAATTGAAATAAACATTGAATGAGGAATAAACACTTATCGGAAAATAGAAAACTTTAAGTTGAATGATAATGACAGTAGATGACAGTAAGGACTCTTGCAAACTTTCATACTCAAGTCATATAACATAAATCTTACTTGTTTGAATCTCAAACTATTCAAGGATACTTATACAAACAATTTTTTTTTTCCAGACAGTTTTTGAGGTATATTACATATGGTATCAGAGAAAAAGCTACAACAATGGGCCTGAATAGGGCCACAGTAGCTTCTTAGTATTTATTCTGATTTATGTAAAACTAATAAATCTTATGGGTACAAACAAAAAGCCCTTTCTGTTTTTGTAAATTATGGCAGCTCAGGAGGGTGGAGAAATCAGGATGGAAGGAAATTTGCAGCAGGGACCTCTTGGAGATCCAAGATAGAATAGTGATGGAATGTCACGCACGGAGGTGTTGGAAATAATGAGGAATCTTATTGTTTAACTGCAGGTTTTCAAGGCCGACAATGAAAAATTAAAGAAATCACAGCAGGAATAACAAGAGATAAATGAAGTCCTGTTGCATAGTATAGCAACTAAGAAAATCCCAAAAGATGATAACCATGATTAAGAAGTCAGCAAAAGGGGCTCCAATAATTCTGGATCGAAAACAGAAAAAGGAGACAATTCATCTCAACGGACACCTTCAACTGAAGACAAAACTATACCAGACAAAAGGAAAACATGTAGACCACCTTGAAGGAGAATTTAAAAAGATTAAACTAGCTACCTTTGATGGAGAGTCCAGGACAGGAGAAGAAGTTGAGGCATGGTTGTTGTACATCAAAAAATACTTTCAGATCTACAACTATTCCAACAAAATGAAGGTCAAAATGGCCATCTACAATCTGAAGGGGGAGGCCATCATTTGATGGCAAGACCTAAAATTGGCCAAGGGCCTAAAGGAGAAATAGTTTGAATCGTCTGATTTTAAGAAGTATTTTAAGAAACAATACCTTTCTAAAAGCTATTATGAAAGGAAGATGAAAGAATTTTATGAGTTACGACTCGGACAGATGATGATGGAGGACCTTATAAATAAATTTTTGGAACTACTAAGGTTCATACCATACATCCGAGAGGATAAGGTAAAAATCCAGCCATTCTTAAGTTGTTTACCACAATCCTACAGGGATAGAATTAAGTTTGACAACCCCAAATCCTTGAGTGAGGTATTCAGGAAAGAACGAATGTGCTATGACCAGTATAAACAGTCGATAGAGTTTCCCAAGGCCTGGAAGGATAAGAGGCAAGATCGAATGAACTAGCGGAAGAAGGGATACTAGCCAGCTCCTTATCGGAATGCAGCAAAAGGTTTCCCAAGTAAGTATTTTCACTCCAATCATCTGAATGCACAAGGTTGTGGCAAACCGGTAAACCTGGGAACAAAGAGGTTTGGGGATAACTCCCGTGAAGCATTAAAGTGTTGGGAATGCGGAGAGCCTCATCTAAGGAGGAACTATCCATGTTTAATTTCAGTAAACATAACTACTGTTCACAATTTGCAAGAATCCTCGACAGTGGGAGATGTGGGCAGAAGCCTGCATCGGATAAATGCAGCCATAGATGGTCGACAAGCTGACCACCAGTCTTTGGTGGTAGAAATCGAAGGTAAAATCAATGACACTCAAATTTTTGTTTTAATTGACCCTGGAGCTATGTTAAGTTATATTACTCCTAATGTAGTAGAGTCGAATAAACTTAAGAAACTAAAGCACAAAAAATCATGGCTTGTACAACTAGCAATGGGTACTAAAAGGAAAGTAGTTGACTTTATTTATGATTTTGAGTTCATCTTAGATGGTCAAAAGATAAGGACCAATCTGAACATCCTACCACTAGTATCTTATGATATGATTATCGGGATGGATTGGTTGGAACAACACAAAGAAATACTATATTTTTATACAAAGATACTTATCTATAGAGATGATTTTGGTATTGTTAGAACAACCCAAGGCATACCAAAACCTGTATCAGTTAGACAAGTTTCAGTGATGCAACTCAAGAAATGTATTAGAAAGGGATTTCAAGTTTATGCCATCCAAGTGACGAATCTATTAGAAAAAAGAGATAAGCCAAAGTTAGAAGACTTTGTTTTCCTATGTGAATTTAGAGACATGTTTGTGGATGAGATACTGGAATTACCTCCTAGAAGGGAAATAGACCTCTCCATAGACCTACTACATGGTTCAACCCCTATCTCAAAAGCACCTTACCGAATGAGTCTACCAGAACTGACAGAATTAAAAATACAATTACAGGAGTTGTTGGACAAAGAGTATATCAGACCAAGTGTCTCACCATGGGGAGCACCAGTCATCTTTTTCAAAAAGAAAGATGGTACTCTAAGACTATGTATCGATTATAGACAACTAAACAAACTGACTATTAAGAACAAATACCGCTTACCAAGGATAAATGATCTGTTCGATCAAGTAGGTGGGGCCAATATCTTTTCAAAGTTGGATTTACGATATGGTTATCATCAAGTTAGGATAAAGGAGGAGGACATAAGAAAAATAATGTTTCAGACAAGATATGGACACTACGAATTTGTAGTAATGCACCAACCATGCTTATGTGCCTGATGAATAGTATTTTTAGTCAATACTTGGACAAGTTCGTGGTAGTATTTATCAACGACATTTTGGTCTATTCAAGAACATAAGAAGAACATAATGAACACTTAAGGATAGTTTTGCAAACATTGATGAAACTCAAACTATACGCCAAATTTGACAAGTGTGAATTTTATCAGAAAGAAATACAATATCTAGGACATGTAATTTCAGCAGAAGGCATTGTCGTAGACACGGAAAAGACAAAATCTATTATGGAATGGCTGGTACCTAAGGATGTAGCCTATATATATTCATTCATGGGAATCACTGGATACTACCGCAGGTTTATAGAAGGGTTTTCCAAGATAGCCTACCCTATCACATCATTACAAAAGAAAGGAGTCAGGTTTAACTGGTCAAAGAAGTGTGAAGACAGTTTTAACAAACTAAAAGGATTATTGACAATTTCACCCATATTGAAGGTAGCAGACCGAGATAAAGACTTCACCGTATGTGTTGATTGAAGTAAAGAAGGACTAGGTGGTTTCCTAACTCAAGAAGGGCGCATGATTTGTTACGAGTCCCAAAAATTAAAAGAACACGAGCGAAATTATGTCACTCATGATTTAGAATTGGCAGTAGTAATACAAACCTTAAAAATGTGGCAACACTACATGATGGGCATGAAATTTCTATTATTGATGGATAATAGTGGGGTGAAATATATGTTTAGTCAACCAGATCTTAATACAAGATAAGAAAGATGGCTAGCCTTCTTGAGAGAATTTGACTTCAAGGTCAGACACATCAAGGGTAAGTAAAATAAAGTAGTAGACGCTTTAAGAAGAAGATTCCATGGGTTATTTGAGATAAATATCAGCAGGGAAGAAAGTGATCTGGAATAAAGGATAAGGACAGTAGGTGTTAATAATGGAAATTACACTAAGATAATGACAGAATTACAAAACAATACCGCTAAATCTGACAAAATAGATCTAAGAATTGACAAAAAAGGACTATTACGAGTTTAAAATAGACTTTACATGCCAGATTCAACAGAATTGAAATCAACAATTTTGGACGAAGTGCATAATAAACCGTATTCTGGCCATCCAGGTTACCAGAAAACAATAACAACACCTAGAAAACTATTTTTTTGACCTAGTATGAAGGGAGAAACAACAGAATACTTGGTTAGGTACCAAGATTGTCAGCAGGTTAAGGCTGAGCACCAGCGTCCAACCGACCTATTATAGCCATTACCAGTACCAGAATGGAAATGGGAGACCATATCACTGGACTTTATAACAGGTTTGTCTAAAACTCAGAAGCATAATGATTATATCATGGTTGTAATCGATAAACTCAGTAAGTCTGCATACTTTATTCCTGTAAAGTCTACTTTTAAATATATAAACATTGCTAAAATATTCATGAAATAAATTTTTAGACTGCATGGTATTCCTAAAATGGTGATTTCAGATAGAGACGTAAAATTTACATCCTCTTTTTGGAAGGAATTGTTTGCAGGGCTAAACATTAACTTAAATTTCAGTACAAGCTATCATCCACAAATGGATGGACAGACCGAAAGGACAAACCAAATCATAGAGGATATGCTTCGCATGAACGTAAGAACAAAACCGAGCAAGTGGGAAGACTACCTGCACTTGGTAGAATTCACATAAAACAATGCATACCGAACTTTAGCTAAGTTGAGCCCTTTCGAAATATTGTATGGTAGAAATTGTATGACTCCAATTAGCTGGGATAACTTGGTTGACAGAATCATGGTTGGACCAGAGATGCTCCAAGAAATGGAGAACATGGTAAGAAAGGTACAACAGAACTGGAAAGAAGTACAGGACAAACAGAAGAGCTACGCAGATCAGAAAAGAAGACACTTGGAATTTCAAGTGGCAGACCATGTTTATTTGAAGGTCAAAGCCCGAAAGAGCTCAGTGAAGTTAGGGAATTTTTCCAAGTTGGCATTTCGAGATACTAGGTCGAACTGGACCCGTAGCACATCAACTTGCACTTCCAGCTAATCTAAGAATTCATAATGTATTTCATGTCTCGTTGCTGAAAAAGTATATTCATGACCCTACTCATAGGATTGATTGGAACTTGGTGCAGGTGGAACCCGAAGGTGAGTTCTAGGTGGAACCCCTATGCATTCTAGATTGGAGAGAAATGGCACTTTGGAACAGAGCCATCGCCCAAGTAAAGGTGCAATGGAACCAATTTAGTCATGAGGAGGACACTTGGGAGTTGGAGGGAGATTTACAAAAATCTCATCCAATCCTATTCCAGGAAAGGAATGAACTCTGAGGACAGTGTTTTACTGAAGGGGGAAAGGATGTGACATCCCCAAAAATAAAATATTTTTGAAATTTAAAATTGTTGGAAATTTATTCTGTTTTTAGTAAATTAGAATTTGGATTTTTTTTTCCATTTATGACAATTCTAAATTTCGAATTTGGTAATTGTAATTAATTATTTTGACTATTGGGCAGAGACCTGATTTGACCCAACTAACTATTTGACTATGACACTTTTATGGAAACAGAATATTTTATGTTGATTGCAGGAGGACAAATGGAACAACCATGTTAAATTTAGTTGACCATGACTCCATGATTGGGGAACATGTTGGAACTACCTCTGGGATGATTATTACAAGTGGAAAATCAATGATTTGGCCATTGGCAGCCCCTGAAAATCAGGGATTTAGAAAGATGCTAAAATTCCCAAGGGAGGGAAAAGACCTGAGCAAATGATAAATAGCATATGAGAGGAGGCAAGATGCTACCAAGTATATTGGGAAAAGAGACTATTGATTTTATTGTTGTTATGAACACTATTGAGTAAGTGTGAGGAAAGAGGAATCAACTGAAGTTGAAGGACATTATGGAGGAGGAGTTTTCTAAGTTTTTCCTCATGGATTCATGGTCAGGCTAGGGGGTGAATCGGGCAAGTGGTTTTGGCTACCCTATTCTACGGTTGGGAGGAACGTGGTTGTTCCCTTTGTCTTCCCGTAGATTGGATTCAGATATGTTGATCTACACCTCTCTGTTTTTTAATGGCTATGTCTAATTGATGTAATATATTTGTTAGGTGATTATATCTAATTGGAGTAATGTAAACTATTTGAATGATCATATCTGTTCATTGTGAGGAATATGTGTCAAGGNATAATACGTCTGCTGGAATGTTCACATCTAACTACTGAAATATATATTTGATTACAGAATATAAAATACTTTCGTGGATATAATCTATATGTTGTCGCAAAGTTCAAAATAGACATCCCAACTCTAGAATTGTATCTCCTGTAAGTAAAATTATAGACGGAAGCACCTATAATTATATTTATATAAGTAAATGAAAAAAGGGGGTGATTAACGTCAATGGGGCAAATCCTTTCTATAGTCAAAATCCTAGGAAACCAAACATAGATCCCACGGAACATCGGTATATAATTACCAAACTCTTATGGAAGTGAAATTTATATTTACGATGCACAGATCTAGTATTGTTGGTGTCTAATACATTGATTAAAAGAGACTCTAAGTGAATATAATAGGAATTACTTTATACATAAAACTATTGTCCTATTGTACCCTTTTATGAATGTCTCTCTACTAGTTCAGAATGGACTATCTTTGTTGCATCGCATTACTGTTATGAATACTAGTTCTTGAAAGTATACTAGCTAGAAGGATATGAATAGGCAATTCTTAAAGAGGATTTATACTGTGGTTTGGATTACTACTATAGTAAGATAAAGCATCATAGTTGAAAACCCCACAAGTAAATTGTGATTCATATTTGAGTTTACCTACATATTGAATGCAAATGGAAAACTGCATAGTGTATAGATATATATATGTATAGTTAAAGTGTTAAAAACGAAGGTCAATCGGGTTTCGACGATTAAAAACTTTGAATAAAAAAAAAAAAAGACCACGTTGTTTGTCGAATTCCGAAATGCGAAAAGGTTGTGGGCCCAACACTTTGGGTTTTCGAGACTTCGGGGTTTGGCGATTACAAATGCCAAACACCAACACACAACAACTCTTGAATTGAAAAAATGTGAATGGTATTTAGGCCCAATACTTTGGGGTTTTAGGGTTCGGGATTTTTGGGTTTACGAATTCCCAATGCCACACATAACAATTATCGAATTGCAAAAAAGCAAATGGAGTGTGTTCCCAGTCCTTTTCTAGTTTCGGGGTTTACAAACTCCTGATGCAAAACATGGCACAACGTCAAACATCGAATCGCAAAATCACAAGAAAGGTGTGGGGCCAAACCAATATCGGGTTTTGGTGTTTGGTAATGCTTGATGCATGAACAACATACAACGGTAATCGCCGAACTACGAACTCGATTAGGTTTTGGGGCCACTTTGGGCTTCGGTGTTTACAAGAGCAAGAGAAATCCATGCAACTTAAACTAATAAAATAACCAATATGCCATTACAAGTAGGCAGAAGTGAAACCCTGTAATTATTTTAAAAATAGTATTACATATCTCGTTCGGAATTGAAACAAATGAACATCCTATACAATGTTTTACTTCCAACGATGGAATTTTCCATCACAAAATAGGTTACCCTTAATCAATGGTACCAAAACCACGACTTAATCTCCATTTCGGAGTTTTGGATACCGAGAGTTGGAGGTTCCAAGGACACTCACGACAAGAATGACGAAGTCGCGAAATGTGAAAGATCAGAGCATGTCTAGGACTCCGAAATGCTGAAAGGGACTACTGTGAGTCTCAAAAACCCGAAGGGAAAAACTCTGAAATCCCGTCAACCATCCATCTCAGTGGGTTATGTGAACCATCTGATCACTTCGGAGATTTTTTGATCATGAAGTTTATAATGTTGGAGTCACGATGACTAGAAGGGAAAAATGTCGAAATCCCATCATCCGTTCGATTAAGAAAAGAAGGGATCAGATTATGAAGTTTTGCGGACTATTGATCTGGCTCCATTTCAGGGATTGCGACTTGCCAAAATGCCGAAATGCTGAAATATGAAAGACATTTTGATTAGGCCCGTGGTCACAACTAGTGGGCATATGGAATAAGCGCGAGACCCAATACTTGAAATCCAACGTTATAGGTGAATTTTACTATGATTGGAGGATTATGAAATATTCGTACTCTAAGTTTAATTGGAAGGCCTTACCTAACCACTATCGTGTATCTAGATTTTTTTTTTAAAAAGAAAAACTATAGGGGTCTGTTTATATTTAAACTTTTCACAGAGGAGTATAGACTAATACTCTACTTTTACCTAAGTCAGTTTGGACGTTTGCATCGTGTGATTATGTGTATGGACTAATGCATGAGGCCTAGGCCATCAACACCCCTAAAGTCATTTATGTTGTTAAGTCTGTTGTAATGGTTATAGGTACAAACAAATAGGAAAGTAATTATAATTACATGAATTGAAATAAACATTGAATGAGGAGTAAACAGTTATCGTTGATCAAAAAACTTTAAGTTGAATGATAATGATAGTCGACGATAGTAAGGACTCTTGCAACCTTTCAGACTCAAGCCGTATAATAGAAAGCTTACTTGCTTGAATCTCAAACTATTCAAGGATACTTGTACAAACAAAAAAAATTTCAGACAATTTTTGAGGTATATTACAATTTTCTTTGGAAAAATGGTAAAATTTGGTTACTTATTAACTTAATCCATTGAGACCGAGTACAACCTAGGTGCGTACTAAAAATGGATAAAGGTAGGACACTATCAAACATCAAATTTCTAATACTAAAGACTAAGTCAAGGAACAGTGGTGTACATGCCAAACACTAAAGCCACATCAAATTTCTCTGGCCAAGTTGTAGTCAATGCTCAACAAAGTGTTATGGGAGAAATAGAAGAGCCCTTTGAATAAATTTTGTGCATCTATACATCTGTAATCCCCACTCATGTTGGTGATATTAAAACCGACCTAAGTTTTCTCTTGTTGTTGTTTTTTTCTGAAATTGTTAAACCATACAAACCATTGCCAAAGAATTTTTGGTTAGATTAAAATTGGCCAAAGTTTTCTCTTGTTGTTGTCCTTTTTATGAAATTGTTAAACCATACACACCATTGTAAAATAATTATAGTAAATTGTATGGGGCCAAGGATCTTTCTGGACGAACAAATAGATGATGTGAAAACTTAGTTGTGCTCGCATTGAAAGAGCTTGCATTAAATTCTAGTTCTCTGATCAGAGAACTCGAAACAAGTACAAGGAATTTTAACAACAACAACTTGATCCGTTGTGATGCGCCTGATAAACAAGTTGGATGAAAAGAAAAAGATGAACCTTTAAAATTAACAGGACCTCAGAATCCACGAATTCCAGTGCGGTAGATGAGAAAATGCTTATATATGTAAGAGGGTGTGAAAAACAAAGGTCAATCGACATTCAGGTTTCAACGATTACAAACACCAAACTCACAACACACATTGATTGCTGAAATCGTGAAATGCGATTAAACTATGGGGCCAATAAGAGTGGAGTTTAGGGTTCGGGGTTTGCTAACACCTGACGCACAAAAACAAAATGACACGGTGACTTCCAAATCACAAAATGAAAATAGGGTGTGGGCCCATCAATTTCGGGTTTCATCATTTGGTAAAGCAAAGGAACTTTGCGCACATTTAACAAGTGAACTCCGAAATGAGAAATAACAAACTTTTAATTAAAATGATTTTCCAAATCATATACGCTCTAACAAATAATCTTGGGATAAATGTAAAACTGGATTCCCAATTGGTAAAAACAAGAAATTACTGTGTTTGTTCAAAAATGAACGTTTATCAAAAGATAAAATGAGTTTAAAAACTCAGTAAAATATAAAAGCAGAGTAGAGCTCCAAATACAAAGTAACCAATTTGATTCAAAAATGTTTTCAAGATATCTCTTTCTATATCATTATCTTGCTCTATTTATATTACAATACGATTCAAGTATTTATAGGAACAAAACTTGCCCCTTCGACCTTAGGAAAAATTTAAATTAGGGTAGTGATGGTATTTGGTGGCCTACAAAGGCTAATCCAGCCACCTCTTGGGATGACAGTGAACCCTCTCATATTGAAAGGTCAAAACGGCCACTGATCCTCCATCATAAGGCAGTGAAATGATTACAAGCCAACATACTCCCTCTTAATCATTTCGGGGAAAAAACAAACTAAAAATAGGTAAAAAAAAATTGTTGTAAACAATGCATTACAACTTGCACACCCAAATATTTCTTCTATGGATATTAAACAATGCATTTCCCAAAGGATTCGTAAATATGTCTGCAAATTGTTCTTCAGACCTACAGAACTGAACATAAATTTATTTTCCATTTATCAGTTCACGAATGGAATGATACCTTGTATCAATGTGCTTACTCTGTTTGTGAAAGACATGATTCTTTGATAGTGCAATGGTAGATTTATTTTCACAAAAAAATTGAGTTGCATTGTTCTGGTCATGCAATAGTTCATTCAAGACCCTTCTCATACATATAGCTTGACATGCAGTTGCAACTGTTGCAACATACTCTACCTCAGTGGAAGATAGAGTCACAATGGGTTGTTTCTATGATGCCCATGCCACTTCTCTAGATCCAAGACTAAAAATATACCCAAATTTTCTTTTCCTGTCATCAATGGAACCTGCAAAATCACTATCAGTATATTCGATCAACTCAACGTTTAATCTTGATGTGTTTTGAATACCAAAATTAGTTGTTCCATCAACATATCTCAGGATCCTCTTTCCTGCTTTCCAATGAGTACTCTTCGAAGTCTCCATGAATCTTGAAATCAAGAACAAAACAAACATAATTTCATGTCTGGTTGTTTTTAAGTACAGAAGGCTTCCAACCAGCCTCTTATACAGGGTTGGATCAACATATGATCCTTCATCATACTTGCTCATTTTAATACCAGTTGCCATTGGTGTTGTAGTTGGCTTGCAATTCAACATTCTAAACCTTTTCGGCACTTCATTTGCATAGTTAGTTTGACAAATGAAAATGTCATCATCAGATTCATCCACTTCAATTCCAAGAAAACATTTCATCGAACCCAATTCATTCATCTCAAAATCTGTTTTCATGGCAATTTTTAAAATCATCTACAGATAGATATCTAGTAAAAATTAGATCATCAACATAGAAACAAACAATCAAAATTTTACCATTATGGTTTACCTTTGTATATAGAGTTGGTTCACTTGGACTTCTGTTGAATCCAACACTAATCATGTACTCATCAATTATGATATACCAAACTATGGATGCCTGCTTCAATCCATACAAAGCTTTCCTCAACTTATAAACTTTATCTCTATGCTTATCAATCTCATAACCCAGAGGTTGTCTTACATAAACCTCTTCTTCCAAATATCCATTCAAGAATGCAGACTTGAAATCCATATGATGCATGATCCATCTATTCCGAGCTGCAATAGCTAATACCATCCTCACTATGTCAATCCTTGCTACAGGATCAAAGGTTTTATTGTAATCAATATCGGGTTGTTGACTAAACCTCTGAGCTACAAGTCTTGCCTTGTATTTTTCAACTTGACCATCTGCATTCAACTTAGTCTTATAAACCCATTTAACACCAATATTGTTCTTACCTTTAGGTAAATATACAAGATCCCAAGTGTTATTTCTTTCAATGGAATCAATCTCCTCATCCATTTATTTTATCCAGAAATCCTCTTTAGCAACTTCATCAAAACTTACAGGATCACATGCCATTAATGCAAAATTTAAAATATGATCTACTTCTTCATTCTGATCATACAATTCTTTTAAACTTCTAGTCTTTTATCCTTTAAGCATTTCTCTTAATGAATCTAAAGTGGTATTTGATTCACTACTTACTTGTGAATCTGTTTGATGTCCACCATGCCAAGATGGCTCACCATGATCATGAGTTCTTGGCGTTCTAAATTGAGATGGAATGAAATTTGGTGCTAGCCTTGTTGGACTTCTTGCTGCAGGCATATGTGCATCTGGAACCATCTATCCATCATCTTCAGCCCGCTCAGCTCTATCATCATCTTCACGGGATAACACAACTCCCTCTGAAATTGATTTGTCAATACTTCCATCCCAGGATTCATCTTCTTTAAACTGAACATCTCTGTTGATTACATATTTCTGGGTGATGGGATTGTAGAATTTATATGGCCTAGACTCTTCACTGTATCCAAAAAAAATACATCTCTCACTTTTGTCATCCAACTTCCTCCTCATTTCTGCAGGTACATGTGCAAATGCAAACATCCAAAAATTCTGAAATGAGAAACATTACAAGGCTTACCATCCCAGGCTTCCTGAGGTACACGATCCCTCACGGTCTTGGTCGGACCTTTATTCAAGATAAAAACATAACAAAGAACCACATCTACCCAATATTCATTTGAAAGATTATTCTCTTTCAACATGCTTCGAGCCATATCCATAATGGTCTAATTCTTCCTTTCAGCCACTCCATTCTCTTGTGGAGAATATCAAGCAGTAAATGGCCTTTTAATTCCATGAAGACCACAAATTCAAAGAATTCATTCAATTTATACTCACCTCCTCTGTCAAAACTGAGGATCTTAATGGTTAAACCACTCTCGTTCTCAACCATAGACTTAAATTTCTTTAAAACATCAAAGGCTTCAGACTTTTGTTTCAACAGATACAACCATGTCTTCCTACTGAAATCATCAATGAAAGTCATAAAATAAACACAACCAATTAAAGAAGGTTTTTGCATAGGTCCACATAAATATGTGTGGACAATTTCCAAAGGATCTTTTGCTATGTAGGAAACACCTAAAATAAATTTCTCTCTGTGATGTTTTCCAAGTATGCAACTCTCACAAGAACTTGCAGGTTGTTGAATACAAGGTAACCCCTTCACCATTTTTTTCTTCTGTAACAAATCTAAGCCACCAAAATGTAAACGACCATATCTCAAATGCCATAACCAAGATTCATCTAAACTTCCAACTTTATAAGCATTCAAAGAACCACTCAAATCATTTCGCATAACAAGTGGAAACATTCTATTCTTGGTCATCTCTACTCTTGCAATCAACTGTTTGCTGGGTAATTTATCATAGATAGTACATACCTTGTTGTTGAAGAACACTCTGTATTTTTTCTCCAACAATTGTCCAACACTGATAATATTGCATTTTAAACCAGGCACAAAGTAAACATCATCAATATTTCTTCTCTGATTGTTCATAGTGTACACTGGAAATATACCTTTACCATTGACTGTAACCTTATAGTCATTTCCCAATATGACTTCCGACTGAATACTAATATCAGTGGAAGAAAATATGTCTTTATTACCAATCATGTGGTTACTGGAACCACTATCCAAAAACCAAATATCATTTTCACATTCTTGAGTGATATTACAAGTAAAAAACACAAGATTTTGATGATCCTCGGACTCATTTATAATATGTGTAGACTTCTCTCCAGCATCTGCCTGTTTCTTTGAACATTTGTTAGCAAAATGCCCAAACTTATTACAATAATAACATTGTACTTTAGTTTTGTCACACCTCTGATCATCTTGCTACTAGGGTTTGTTGTTGCTCCCTCTTAAATTAAGAGGATTCTGCTGAAACTTCTACTAAGACTCAGCTCCATTGTCCCTTGGACCAAAAAATCGACCTCCTCTTCCACAAGTATGAAACCTTCCTCTGCTTCTGCCTTTGGTAACATGAAGTTTGGGTTTTAAAGCATCCTCCATTGATCCTTCTTCATATCTAGATATCCTATATTCATGAGCAACAAGAGAACCAGTTAACTCATCAATTTGCATTAGACTTAAACCTTTAAATTCCTCTATGGGAACAACAACAGGCTCAAACTTGGGAAAACTTCTTAGCACTTTCTCAATAATTATTTTATGCTCAACATCATCTCCATAATACCTGAGCTGGTTCAAAACACTCATCACTTGAGTCATGAAAGTATCAACACTTTCATTATCCTTCATATTCATATTTTCGAAGTCCCTTCTCAAGTTTTGCAACTCGACTGTATTCACCTTGGACACACCTTGATAACTGGTTCAAGAATGTCCCAATCCATCTTCGAAGATGCAGCACTAGAAATCTTCATAAAAATGAATTCATTTAATCCTTGTTGGATTAATCCAAGAGATTTATTATCCTTCTTCTTGTTTTCCTTCATCAAACACGGTTAGCGTTAGACAGAGCCAATTATGTTGCAACATCAACTAGCTCGGGATAGTCATCAATAACATAAGTCCACAAATCCTGAGAATGAAAAATCATCCTCATCCGAATGTACCAGGAATAATATGACTTCTCGCTCAAAACAAGAACCTGAATCTGATAAGAACTACTACTAGACGCAACCATTTATAAAAATTGATAGAAATTAAATAAACCTTCACGCAAAAAAATATGAGAATAAAATTTTCGGCACTAACATGAATAATCTGCAATGAACTAAGCAATTGCCAGATAAACTGCATGCTCTGATACCAAATGTGAAAAACGAAGGTTAATTAGCATTCGGGTGTCAGTGATTACAAATGCCGAACTCATAACACACGTTGACTACCGAAATCATGAAATGCGATTAAACTGTGGGGCCAGGCAGAGTGGAGTTCGGGGTTCAGGGTTTGCTAACACCCGATGCACAAAAAAAAATGACATGGTGACTGTTGAATCACGAAATGAAAATAGGGTGTGGGCCCAACAATTTCGGGTTTCGGCGTTTGGTAAAGCAAAGGAACTCCACGCACATTTAACAAGTGAACTCCGAAATGTGAAATAACAAACTTTTAATTAAAATGATTTTCCAAATCATATACGCTCCAACAAATAATCTTGGGATAAATGTAAAACCAGATTCCCAATCGCTAAAAACAAGAAATTACTGCGTTTGTTCAAAAATGATTTTTTATCAAGAGATAAAATGAGTTTACAAACTCAGTAAAATATAAATGCATAAAAGAGCTCCAAATAAAAAGTAACCAATTTGATTCAAAAATGTTTTCAAGATATCTCTTTCTATATCAGTCTCATGCTCTATTTAGATTACAATACAATTCAAGTATTTATAGGAACAAAACTTGGCCCTTCGACCTTAGGAAAACATTAAATCAGGGTGGTGATGGTATTTGGTGGCCTGCAAAGGCTAAGGCGACCATCGCTTGGGTTGACAGTGAACCTTCACATCTTGAAAGGTCAAAACGGCCACATATCCGCTGTCATAAGGTGGTGAAATGATTACAAACCAACAGAGGGAACATTGTAATAGACTGGTTGGAGGATCAAATTTGAAGAACAAAGTGACATTTATAGTGACTTTCGGTGCGGTAGATGCGAAAATGTTTATATATGTGGGAGGTAACATTGTGACAGACTGGTTCGAGGATCAAATTTGAAGAACAAAGTGAGATTTATATTAAGGGGTAAACTCTTCACTATAAACAATTTAAACTACATAATACATTTTATTTGCAAATGGAAGAAAGAGATTAGTTAAGTGTTGAGAGAAATATAATCTTATTTGTTAGAATATTATTGCTCCGGGGAAGGTTATTTTGGAGAATTCTAATTCCAGAGAGGTCTACAAGGTCTTTAGTTAGATCTACTTAAGAAAACTCTATAAAAGCTGAGTTGTAAATTTTTATTATTAGTAAACCCTATTTGTATTATATCTTCCTTATGAAGCAATGAAAATATCAAGATTAAAGTTGCAGCTCTTGTGTTCCAGTTTTGTGTGTGTGCATGAATTTATACAACACTAGTTATAAATAATTTACCCCTCGCTCCTTCAAATTTGTATAAGATCCAAAGAGGAGACCGCAGATTGCAAAAATCAAGGAAAGGAGGCCGAAGATAAGAGACAAGATAACTACCGTCGATTCGCTCAGGGCCAAAGAGTTGCAACTGTTCGCTAGAGAGTCGCCAATAGCCACCGCCATTCTTCCCAAACCCTATCTACCACCCATAGTTCCGCCTTTAATTTTTTTAAACTCCCTAAAAATAATCCGTATTTATTGGATGACAATTGAGGGTTTCTTCTTTTATTGGTGAATATGAAGCATATCCATTGAAAAACAATATTCAAATATGGTAATTATTTATTGGATAACAATTGAGGGTTTCACTTTTTATGGGTGTATATGAAGTGTATTTGTTGAATGGAAATAATTTAAGGGTTGAGACCATATTTAGTGTATGTCATGGATAATTTTGTGGGTAAACTCAAAACTCTACTATAGTTTTCGAGTTTCTTGTCTGTGATTTATTTCTTGGATTTGTTTTCAAAATTTTTTGTATTAAAACATAGTTTCAAGTTATAGTTTTGCATAGCCACAAATTTTAATTCTCACACGGAAGAATTACAAGGTTTGGAAAATCAGATTGAGGAAATTATTACATTCTCAAAATATTTGGGATCTTGATTGTAGTTTGTGGATATATAGAACTAGTTGATCACATAGTAGAGAAAGCCTTCACAAATGCTAAAAAATATCAACTTAGTGACAAGAAGAAGGAGCATGAAAAAATACTCTATCTCATCCAAATTTGTTTGGAGTAGCGAAATTCCCAAGGACAAGGTAGAACATATTACACACAAACTGTCATGGCATTACCAAGGTAAATAAAGTCAAGTTGCAAATATTAATAATGATTTTTGAGAATTTGAAGATGGATTAAGAGTAAGTAGCCCAGTACATGACCCAAGTCATGAATATTGTAAAACAATTAAGGATGATATGTGAAGAGCTTATAGATTAGAAAGTGGTAGAGAATGTTTTTAAAATGTTTCTTAAGAAGTTTGATGAAATGGTCCTATCGATTAAAGGGTTTAAGGACTTGAGGGTGAAATCATGAAGATGGGTAACACTTTTGTTTGTTTTATGAGAAAAAAAAATGTATTTTCACAAGTTCGTCTTTCGGCATACAAATGTATTTTTTTTATTTAGAATTTCAGTTTACAATAAAAGCAAAAGTTGTGAAGAATTTTTTTATCCTTCCAATGACTACTTTCCAAATTTGTTTTATCAAGATTTCATATGTCAATTTGACAATTGTTTAATAGTATGTTCCTTAAACATGAAAGGAATGGTAATTAGTTATGGTTTCCCACAACAATGTATCTATTATTAAACTTATGGTTTTAAGAAATGAAATATACGGCAACAATCTAGAGAGACTCTATTTTATTATGACTATAATTTTGAATCTAACGGATGAATATTATAATTTCTAGAATTTTTTTAAGTTGACCAAGCTGAAAACCTTGCAGATTTTAAACACATGTTTTTATACACCTTGTATCTATCTTAATTTTCACTTAAAATTAAAATCTAAATATACCCTTTTGAAAAGAACAATTTAAGGATTATGAATATAATTTTTTCTAAATTTTTCACTGTACATTTTTAGAAATACTGATATTTCATTTCATCGAATCATAATGTCAAAATGAAAACAAATTATAGGAATTGAAAGTATATTCAATTTTGGAAATGTCGTTGTCATTTTCGAAACYAAATTCTCAGTATTTKCAGGAGTCCGCAACCTCCAAAGTTCAGGTAAGTTTGGGGCAATTCTCTGGWTTTTGTTTTTAGTTCCAATTTCATGTTTTTGGCCAAAATAATGTTTTAGCCTAAACAATATTATTTCGTCCGAAAGACTAATTTTTAACAGAAACCGTCAAAAGACAACGATTTTCAAGGTTTTAGGCCAAAAGTGTGTTAAGTGAGTTTCGTAGGTCGGAAAAAATGAAAAGACACATCGTATCATTTCATTTCATGCCAAATCATATAAATACACTTTCGTCTGAACACATTTAACAAAATTCATCGGATGGATGGACATATATGAGCTCAGGGATAGATATTTCAAAGAATTTATATTACTGATTGTAGTTGTATTATTTTCTTTATTTATTTCTTCCCTCTGTTCCATAGGCTTAACAGGAGGATCACTATCGATACACGATGTTTTTCTAGAGCACATAAACAAAGTTTCGAATCATATTTTTGTTTTTGTTGAATAAGGTAATTGATGTGTGTTCAAGTTTTAATTGGAATAACAATTTATATGTTGAAAGATAAATGTTGAGCATTTTTTGAAGGTGAAGTTTATGTTGAACATATATTTTACATATAACTATAAAAGTCATGGGAAACAAAAGTTTGCGCAAGAGAAAATTTGATCACACTCGAGATGATAATCGCCGAAATGAACATAGGAAAGAGCATTATTGGAGAAAGAAACGAGAACGTGCAAATGTTGAAGAAAGAAGTGATGATAATGTCAATAGAGATTTTCAACAAGAATAAGTTCAACCAAGTATGCATGCATATATGATGATCAAGCACATGAGACACATTGAGACTCTATTCAGAAAGTACAGAATTCAAATTTAAAATATTGTAAATAATATAATTGATTGTAATTATAATTTGATGTTTTAAAAAAAACTTATATAAATTTGTCTCATAATGTCGAAGAAGACATTGAAACCAAAATTGAAGCAGAAGGTGTTGAAACCAAAATTGAAGCAAAAGACATTGAAACCAAAATTCAAGGAGAAGATGAATCACCTATAGGTATGTACATAAATTTAGATAATACAATATAAACACTCAAGTATATATAGTTTAGTGAATTTGTGTTTGGGTTATGTTTTTTTTTTTTTTTGTAAGTAAGTATAATATATTAAAGACCTCCCAAAAACAGAGTATCAGAGAGTATTACATGATGTTCAGTCTGAGGTAGATGGACTGCCCCAACAGAGGGGAAACCAGTCCATGAACTCAGAAGTATCAA
>SNQJ01S0009122.1:40712-129268 GCA_010110895.2 Picea sitchensis | reverse complement strand
TTCGCAGCTTTCTAAATCCCTGATTTTCAGGGGCTGCCAATGGAAAAACCATTGATTTTCCACTTGTAATAATTAGCCCAGAGGTAGTTCCAACATGTTCCTCACTCATGGAGTCATGGTCAACTAAATTTAACATGGTTGTTCCATTTGTCCTCCTACAATCAACATAAAATATTTTGTTTCCATACAAGTGTCATAGTCAAATATTTAGTTGGGTCAAATCAGGTCTCTGCCCAACAGTCAAAATAATTAATTACAGTTACCAAATTCGAAATTTAGAATTGCCATAAATGGAAAACATTTTCCAAATTCCAATTTACAAAAAACATAATAAATTTCCAGCAATTTTAAATTTCAAAAATATTTTATTTTTGGGGATGTCACAAAAATTTTCATTACATCCGCCAAGAATTTATCATGAAATAATAGCTTTGTGTGATTGATAAAATTCAAATATGGAACTTTGTCTTTAGTAATTGATGGGCATTTTCCCTTTAAAAATATGGTAAAGCTATTTTTTTTTGTAGCAAGTCAATTTTTGTATGTGATTGTCTTTAATAAGAGCAGGTTGAATCAAGATAGGGAGGGTTTACTCCTTCCGCAGATCCCTAGGATGAAAAGGGCCTGAGGGTACTAGTGGATTATGTTGTGCGGTGAAGTTTACATGAACTATGGATGGCAAAATTTTGAAATATTCCTGGTACATTATAGATCATGAAGCTCAACATAGTTTACAATAGACTCTCATAGACAAACAACCTATGTTTTTTTCATTCACCCTGGTGCGTTTTGAGACTTTGGTACATATGTTTGAAAAAGAGAAAAGAGGGTCAAAGAAATAGGAGGATTTGGGGGCTGTGATGGTGGTTGTGGGGGAGCCCGTCGAGCCAAAAATGTCTACTAGGTAATTTTTACGCAGTTGGTGGTTATTACTTTTTGTCATTGATATAAACAACAATATGGTGAGGCTAATCACAAGAAGATGAAGGGTAATTTTTCTAAGAACGATCGTGCAGGTTCTGATTGAAAGAATGGTAGCCAAGGGCTCGATGAAATGTCTAAATGCAAAGTATCTAGTGAAATTTATCCCAACAACGTGTTCGACAAAATGCCTGGTGAACCTTTTGATTATCAATTTTTTTATGACAGATCAAGGTTGTTTGTCAAGTGTTCCATGAAAAGGTTGTTTTTCAAGTGTTCCACGAAATGGTATGAATAACTCGGGGTCCTATATCGACATTTATAGATGCTCAATTCCAAAAAGAAAAACAACCAGGATTGTCGAGATGCAAAGTCATGTAAAAATGCTATGGGGCTGCGACCTCGTGGTATCGGGTATCCGCATTTGGAAGCGCCCAACACAAAACAAAATGCAACAATCCCCCAAGTCGTGATATGGTGAGAAATCTGTGGGGCCTGCTACTTCGAGGTTTCAGGTATCGACATTTGGAAGCACCCACCACAAAACAAAATACAACAATCCCCCGAGTCGCGATATGGCGAGAAATCTGTGGGGCCCGCTACTTTGGGGTTTCGGGTATCGACAATTGCAAAATGCCAAACACCAAAACAAAATGCAAAAGAGATTATCAAGTTGTGATATGTAATAAAGAGTGTTAAAAAGTGAGTGGCTCAATTGAACAAACTAATAGATGATTCAAATAAGAAATTTCCAGAAAAATTTTTACAAACTCAATGACTCAAAATTATAAACGCAGAATCCACAAAGAGAATTGAAAAAACTACTCCTATTCAAAAATTGTGATTCTTCAGATCACCACTCAATTCAAGAAATTCTTTTAAGATATATCGATTACAATTTCGACTCTGGTATTTAAACACAGAAAATTGACCCTTCGATCTTCTAAAGGATTTTAATCAAGGCGGTTAGATTCTGGTTGCTTGAAAGGTTGAGGTTGCCACCATTTAAGAAACGTAAGACAAATTAGCAATCGGTGGTTGGACCTCAAGTTTTGAAAGGTCAAGACGACCATCGATGCAGTGTTTACACAGGTGGTGAAATGATTACATGCTCACATACTCCCTCTTAATCATTTCAGAGCAAAATGAACTGAAAACATGTAAAACAAAAATTGTTGTAAAGAATGCATTACATCTTTCAGACCTCAATACTATTTCTATGAATTTAAACAATTCATTTCCCAAAGTCTTCATAAATATGTCTACAAATTGTTCTTCAGATTTGCAGAACTGAACATAAATTTATTTGCCAGTTACCAACTCTCAAATGAAATGATACATTGTACTAATGTGCTTACTCTGTTTGTGAAAGACATGATTTTTTGACAGTGCAATGGAAGATTTGTTGTCATAGAAAATTTGGGTTGCATCATTTCTGTCATGTAACAATTCATTCAAGACCCTTCTCATCCACATAGCTTGACATGCAGTTGCAGCTGTTGCAACATAATCTTCCTCAGTAGAAGATAGAGTCACAATGGGTTGTTTCTTTGATTCCCATGCCACTGCTCTAGATCCAAGATTGAACACATACCCAGATGTGCTCTTCCTGTCATCAATGGAACCTGCAAAATCGCTATTAGTATATCCGATCAGTTCAAAGTTTAAGCTTGATGTGTATCGGATACCAAAGTCAGTTTTTCCAGCAATATATCTCAAGATCCTCTTTCCTTCTTGCCAATGAGTACTCTTCGGAGTCTCCATGAATCTCGAAGTCAAACTTACAACAAACATAATATAAGGTCTGGTTGTTGTTAAGTACATAAGGCTTCCAAACAACCTCTTATATAGATTTGGATCAACATATGATCTGTCATCATACTTACTCAGTTTAATACCAGTTTCCATTGGTATTGCAACTGGCTCGCAATTCAACATTCTAAACCTTTTCAACAGTTCATTTGCATAGTTAGTTTGACAAATGAAAATTCCATCATCAGATTGATCCACTTCAATCCCAAGAAAAAACTTCATTAATCCTAAATCAATCATCTCAAACTCTGTTTTCATGGAATTTTAAAAATAATCTACAGATAGATCTCTAGTAAAAATCAGGTCATCAACATACAAACAGATAATCAAAATTTTACCTTTCGGGTTTACCTTTGTATACAGAGTTGGTTCACTTGGACTTCTGCTGAATCCAACACTGATTCATCAATCCTTCTATACCAAACTCCGAATGCCTGCTTCAATCCATATAAATCTTTCCTTAACTTGTAAACCTTATCTCTGTGTTTATCAATCTCATAACCCAGAGGTTATCTTACATAAACCTCTTCTTCCAAATATCCATTCAAGAATGCAGACTTGACATCCATCTGATGCATGATCCATCTATTCTGAGCTGTAATAGCTAAGACCATCCTCATAGTGTCAATTCTTGCTAAGGGAGCAAAAGTTTCATTGTAATCAATACTGGGTTGCTGACTAAATCCCTGAGCTACAAGTCTTTCCTTGTACTTTTCAACTTCACCTTCTGCATTCAACTTAATCTTATATACCCACTTAACACCAATATTTTTCTTACCTTCAGGTAAATCTACAAGATCCCAAGTGTTATTTCTTTCAATGGAATCAATCTCCTCATCCATTTCTTTTATCAAGAGATCCTCTTTAGCAGATTCATCAAAACTTACAGGATCACATGCCATTAATGCAAAATTTGAAATCTAATCTACTTCTTCATTCTGATCATACAATTCTCTTAAGCTTCTAGTCTTTTGTCCTTTAATTCTATTTCTTAATGAAGCTAAAGTGGGATTTGATTCACTCCTTGCCTATGAATCTGATTGATGTCCACCATATCCATATGGCTCACCACGCTCATGAGTTCTGGTAGATTCATTCGGTAAGGTGATTTTGAGATAGGGGTTTAACTGGGTAGTAGGTCTATGGAGAAGTCCATTTCCCTTCTAGGATGTAATTATAGTATCTCATCCACAAACATGTCTCTAAATTCACGTAGGACAACAAAGTCTTCTAACTTTGGCTTGTCTCTTTTTTCTAATAGATTCGTCACTTGGATGGCATAAACTTGAAATCCCTTTCTAATACATTTCTTGAGTTGCATCGCTGAAACTTGTCTGACTGATACAAGTTTTGGTATGCCTTGGGTTGTTCTAATAGTGCCAAAATCATCTCTATAGTTAAGTATCTTTGTATAACAATCTAGTATTTACTTGTGTTGTTCCGACCAATCCATCTCGATAATCATATCATAAGATCCTAGTGGTATGATGTTCAGATTGGTCCTTATATTTTGACCATATAAGATGAACTCAAAATCAGAAATAAAGTCAACTACTTTCCTTTTAGTACTCGTTGCTAGTTGTACAAGCCATGATTTTGCGTGCTTCAGTTTCTTAAGTTTATTCAACTCTACTACATCAGGAGTAATATAAATTAATGTAGCTTCAAGGTCAATTAAAACAAAAATTCGAGTGTCATTGATTTTACCTTCGATTTCTACCACTGAGGACTGGTGGTCAACTTGTCGACCATCTATGGCTGCATTTATCCGATGCAGGCTTCTTCCCATGTCTCCCACTGTTGAGGATTCCTGCAAATTATGAACAATAGTTTTGTTTGCTGAAATTAAACATGGATAGTTCCTCCTTAGATGAGGCTCGCCGCATTCCCAGCACTTTAATGGTTCACAAGAGTTGTCCCCAAACTTCTTTGTTCCCAGGTTTATCGGTTTGCCACTACCTTGTGCATTCAGATGATTGGAGTGAAAATCCTTACTTGGGAAACCTTTTGCTGCATTCCGATAAGGAGCTGGCTGGTATCCCTTCTTCCGCTAGTTCATTCAATCTTGCTTCTTATCCTACCAGGCCTTGGGAAACTCTACCAGCTATTTATACTGGTCATAGCACATTCGTGTTTTCTTGAATACCTCACTCAAGGATTTGGGGTTGTCAAACTCAATTATGTCCATGTAGGACTGTGGTAAACAACTTAAGAATTGTTGGATTTTTACCTTATCCTCCCGGATGTATGGTATGAACCTTAGTAGTTCCAAAAGTTTATTTATAAGGTCCTCCATCGTCATCTGTCTGAGTCGTAACTCATAAAATTCTTTCGTCTTCCTTTAATAATATCTTTTAGAAAGGTATTGTTTCTTAAAATACTTCTTAAAGTCGAACCATTCCAACTGTTTCTCCTTTAGGCCCTTCGCCAATTTAAGGTCCTGCCACCAAATGATGGCCTTCCCCTTCAGATTGTAGATGGCCATTCTGACCTTCATGTTGTTTGAATAGTTGTAGATCTGGAAGTATTTTTTGATGTACAACAATCATGCCTAAGATTCTTCTCCTGTCCTGGACTCTCCATCAAAGGTAGCTGGTTTAATCTTTTTAAATTCTCCTTCAAGGTGGCCTACTTGTTTTCCTTTTGTCTGGTATAGTTTTGTCTTCAGCTGAAGGTGTCCCTTCAGACGAACTGTCTCATTTTTCTGTTTCCGATCTAGAATTCTTGGATGCCCTTTTGTTGACTTCTTCATCATGGTTATCATCTTTTGGGCTTTTATTGGTTACGATACTATGCAACATGACTTCATTTATCTCTTGTTGTTACTGTTGTGTTTTCTTCAATTTTTCATTGTCGGCCTTGAAAACCTGCAGTTAAATAATAAGATTCCTCATTATTTCCAACACCTCCATCGGTGAGCTTCCATCACTATTCGATCTTTGATCTCCAGGAGGTCCCTGCTACGGATTTCCTTCCATCCTGATTTCTACACCCTCCTGAGCTGCCATAATTTACAAAGACATAACCGGATTTCTGTTTGTACCCATAAGATTTATTAGTTTTACATAAATCAGAATAAATACTAAGCAGCTACTATGGCCCTGTTCAGGCCCATTGTTATATCTTTTTCTCTGATACCATATGGAATATACCTCAAAAACTGTCTGAAAAAAATAAAATAAAAAAATTGTTTGTATAAGTATCCTTGAATAGTTTGAGATTAAAACAAGTAAGCTTTATGTTATACGGCTTGATTATGGAAGTTTGCAAGAGTCCTTACTATCATCGACTGTCATTATCATTCAACTTAAAGTTTTCTGATTGATGATAAGTGTTTATTCCTCATTCAATGTTTATTTCAATTCCTATAGTTATAATTACTTTCCTATCTGTTTGTACCTATGATCATTACCACAGTCTTAACAACACAAATGAATTTGGGGGTGTTCATGGCCTAGGTCTCATGTGTTAGTCCATACACATAATCACATGATGAAAACATCCAAACGGACATACGTAAAAGTAGAGTATTAGTCTATATTCCTCTGCGAAAATTTTAAATATAAACAACCACCTATAGTTTTTTTTTTTTTTTTTTAAATCTAGATAAAGGATAGTTGTTAGGTAAGGCCTTCCGGTTAAACTCAGAGTATGGATATTTCATAATCCTCTGATCATAATCAAATTCACCTGGACCGTTGGATTTCAAGTACTGGGTCTCACGCTTATTCCATATGCCCACTGGCCATGACCATGGGTCTAATCAAAATGTCTTTCACATTTCGACATTTCGGCATTTTGGCAGGTCGCAATCCCTGAAATGGAGCCAGATCAATGGTCCACAAAACTTCATAATCTGATCCCTTCTTTTCTTAATTGAACGACTGACGGGATTTCGACATTTTTCCCTTCGAGTCATCATGAATCCAACATTATAAAATTCATGATCACAAAATCTCTGAAGTGATTGGACGATTCACATAACCCACTCATATGGACAGTCGACGGGATTTCAGAGTTTTTCCCTTCGGGTTTTTGAGACTCACAATAGTCCCTTTCGGTATTTCAGAGTCCTTGACATGCTCTGATCTTTCGCATTTCATGACTTCATCATTCTTGTCGTGAGTGTCCTTGACACCTCAAACTCTCGGTATCCGAAACTTCAAAATGGAGATTAAGTCGTGGTTTTGGTACTGTTGATTAAGGGTAACCCATTTTGTGATGGCAAATTATATCATTGGAAGTAAAACACCATATGGGATGTTCGTTTGTTTCAATTCTGAACGAGATACATAATACTATTTTTAAAATAATTACAGGGTTTCCCTTCTGCCTACTTGTAATGACACACTGGTTATTTTATTGGTTTAAGTTGCGTGGAGTTCTCTTGTTCTTGCAAACGTAGAAGCCCGAAGTGGCCCCACAACCTAATCAAGTTTGTGGTTCGTCAATTACTGTTGTATGTTGTTCATGTATCAAGCATTACCAAATGTCAAAACCTGATATTGGCTGGGCTCCACACCTTTTTCCTGATTTCGTGATTTGGCGTTTGACGTTGTGCAGTGTTTTTGCATCGGGAGTTTGTAAACCCTGAAACTCGAAAAGGATTGGGCCCACACTCCATTTTTTTTCATGATTCGAGCATTTTTACGTGTGGTGTTGGGTATTTGTAAACCCCGAAATCCTGAACCCCGAAACCGCAAAGTACTGGGCCCAAATACCATTCACATTTTTGTGATTCAGGAGTTGTTGTGCGTTGGTGTTTGGCATTTGTAATCGCCAAACCCCGAATTCCCTAAAACCAAAAGTGTTGGTCCCACAAGCTTTTCGCATTTCACGATTCAACAAACAACGTGCTCTTTTGTTTTTGTATTCAACGTTTGTAATCGTCGAAACCTGATTGACCTTCGTTTTTCACACTTTAACTATACATATATATCTATACACTATATAGTTTTCCATTTGCATTCAATAAATAGGTAAACTCAAGTCTGCATCACAATTTACTTGTGGGGTTATTAACTACGATGCTTTATCTTACTCCAGTAGTAATCCAAACCACAGTACAAATCCTCTTTAAGAATTGACTAGTCATACCCTTCCAGCTAGTATACTTTTGGGAACTAGTATTTATAACAGTAATGAGATGCAGAAAAGATAGTCCATTCCGAGCTAGTAGAGAGACATTCATAAAAGGGTACAATAGGACAACAATTTTCTGTATAAATTAATTCCTATTATATTCACTTAGAGTCTCTTTTAATCAATGTATTAGACACCAACAGTACTAGATATGTGCATCATAAATATAAATTTCACTTCCATAAGAGTTTGGTAATTATATACCGATGTTCAGTGGGATCTATGTTTGGTTTCCTGGGATTTTGACTATAGAAAGGATTTTCCCCATTGATGTTAATCTCCCCCTTTTCTTATTTACTTATATAAATATAATTATAGGTGCTTCCGTCTAGCATTTTACTTACAGGAGGGACAATTCTAGAGTTGGGATGTCTATTTCGAACTTCATGACAACAAACAGATTATATCCACGAAAATATTTTATCTCTGTAATCAAATATATAATTCAGTCGTCAGATGTGAACATTCCAGCAGACGTATTATAAATATATATATATACAGATTTCCTTAACATATATTCCTCACAACGAACATATATGATCATTCAAATAGTTTACATTACTGCAATTAGATATAATCACCCAACATATATATTACATCAATCAGACATAGCCATTCAAAAACAGAGAGGTGTAGATCAACATATCTGAATCCAATTCGTGGGAAGACAAAGTGAACAACCACATTCCTCCCAACTGTAGAATGGGGCAGCCAAAATCACTTGCCCGATTCACCCCCTTGCCTGACCATGAATCCATGAGGGCGAACTTGGAAAACTCCTCCTTCGTAACGTCCTTCAACTTCAGTCGATTCCTCTTGCCTCATACTTACTCAATAGTGTTCATAACAACAATAAAATGAATAGTCTCTTTTCCCAGCATACTTGGCAGTGTCCTGCCACCTCTCATATGTTATTTATCATTTTCCTAGGTCTTTTCCCTCCCTTGGGAATTTTCAGAGATTTCTAAATCCATGATTTTTAGGGGCTGCCAATGGCCAAATCATTGATTTGCCACTTGTAATAATTAGCCCAGAGGTAGTTCCAACATGTTCCCCACTCATGGAGTCATGGTCAGCTAAATTTAACATGGTTGTTCCATTTGTCCTCCTACAATCAACATAAAATATTATGTTTCCATACAAGTGTCATAGTCAAATAATTAGTTGGGTCAAATCAGGTCTCTCCCCAACAGTCAAAATAATTAATTACAATTACCAATTTCAAAATTCAGAATTGCCATAAATGGAAAAAAAATTCCAAATTCCAATTGACTAAAAACAGAATAAATTTCCAGCAATTTTAAATTTCAAAAATATTTTATTTTTGGGGATGTCACAAAAATTTTCATTACATCCGCCAATAATTTCTCATGAAATAATAGCTTTGTGTGATTGATAAAATTCAAATACGGAGCTTTGTCTGTAGTAATTGATGGGCATTTTCCCTTTAAAAATATGGTAAAGCTATTTTTTTTTTGCAGCATGTCAATTTTTGTATGTGATTGTCTTTAATAAGGGCAGGTTGATGCAAGATAGGGAGGGTTTACTCCTTCCATAGATCCCTAGGATCAAAAGGGCCTGAGGGTACTAGTGGATTATGTTGTGCGGTGAAGTTTACATGAACTATGGATGGAAAATTTTTGAAATCTTCCTTTTACATTATAAATCATGAAGCTCAACACAGTTTACAATAGACTCTCATAGACAATCAACCTGTGGTTTTTTCATTCGCCCTTGTGTGTTTTGAGATTTTGGTTCATATGTTTGAAAAAGAGAAAAGAGGGTTAAAAAAATAGGAGGATTTGGGGGCTGTGATGGTGGTTGTGGGGAAGCCTGTCGAGCCAAAAATGTCTACTACGTAATTTTGACGTAGGTGGTGGTTATTACTTTTTGTCATTGATATAAACAACAATATGGTGAGGCTAATTGCAAGAAGATGAAGGGTAATTTTTCTAAGACGATCGTGTGGGTTCTGATTGCAAGAATGGTAGCCAAGGGTTCAATGAAATGTCTAAATGCAAAGTCTCTAGTGAAATTTATCCCAGCAACGTGTTCGACAAAATACCTGGCGAATCTTTTGATTACCAATTTTTTTATGACAACTTCAAGGTTGTTTTTCAAGTGTTCCATGAAAAGGTTGTTTGTCAAGTTATCCACGAAATGGTGTAAATAACTAGGGGTCGTGTATTGACATTTATCAATACTCAATTCCAAAAAGAAACACAACTAGGATTGTCGAGACGCGAAGTCATGAAAAAAGGATGTGGGCTCGGGACCTTGTGGTATCGGGTATCCGGGTTTGGAAGCGCCCAACAGAAAGAAAAAAATGCAACAATCCCCCGAGTCACGATATGGTGAGAAATCTGTGGGGCCCGCTACTTTGGGGTGTCGGGTATCGACATTTGGAAGTGCCTAACACAAAAAAAAATGCAACAGTCCCTCGAGTCGCGATATGACGAGAAATTTGTGGGGCCCACTACTTTGGGGTTTCGGGTATCGACAATTGAAAAATGCCAAACGCCAAAATAAAATGCAACATAAATTATCGAGTGCCGATATGTAAGAAAGAGTATTAAAAGTTGAGTGGCTCAATTGAACAAACCGACAGATGATTCAAATAAGAAATTGCCAGAACAAAGTTTACAAACTCAATGACTCAAAATTATAAACGCAGAATCCACAAAGAGAATTCAAAAAAATACTTCTATTCAAAAAATGTGATTCTTTAGATCACCACTCAATTCAAGAAATTCTTTTAAGCTATACCGATTACAATTTCAACTCTAGTATTTAAACACAGAAAATTGCCCCTTCAATCTTCTAACGGATTTTAATCAAGGCGGTTAGATTTTGGTTGCTTGAAAGGTTGAGGTGGCCACCATTTAAGCAACATATGACAAATTAGCAATCGGTTGTTGGACCTCAAGTTTTGAAAGGTCAAGACGACCATCGATGCACCATTTACATAGGCGGTGAAATGATTACATCCTCACATACTCCCTCTTAATCATTTTAGAGCAAAATGAATTGAAAACATGTAAAACAAAAATTGTTGTAAACAATGCATTACATCTTCCAGACCTCAATATTATTTCTATGAATTTAAACAATTCATTTCCCAAAGGCTTCGTAAATATGTTTACAAAATGTTCTTCAGATTTGCAGAACTGAACAAAAATTTATTTGCCAGTTACTAGCTCTCAAATGAAATGATACCTTGTACTAATGTGCTTACTCTGTTTGTGAAAGACATGATTTTTTGACAGTGCAATGGAAGATTTATTGTCACAAAAAATTCGGGTTGCATCATTTCGGTCATGTAATAATTAATTCAAGACCCTTCTCATCCACATAGCTTGACATGCAGCTATAGCTGTTGCAACATAATCTTCCTCAGTAGAATATAGACTCATAATGGGTTGTTTCTTTTATTCCCATGCCACTGCTCCAGATCCAAGACTGAAAACATACCCAGATGTGCTCTTCCTATCATCAATGGAACCTGCAAAATCACTATCAGTATATCCAATCAGTTCAACGTTTAAGCTTGATGTGTATCGGATACCAAAGTCAATTTTTCCAGCAATATATCTCAGGATCCTCTTTCCTTCTTGCCAATGAGTACTCTTCGGAGTCTCCGTGAATCTCGAAATCAAACTTACAACAAACATAATATCAGGTCTGGTTGTTGTTAAGTACATAAGGCTTCCAAACAACCTCTTATATAGAGTTGGATCAACATATGATCCCTCATCATACTTACTCAGTTTAATACCAGTTTCCATTGGTGTTGTAGCTGGTTTGCAATTCAACATTCTAAACCTTTTCAACAATTCATTTGCATAGCTAGTTTGAAAAATGAAAATGACATCATCAGATTGATCCACTTCAATCCCAAGAAGAAACTTCATCAATCCTAAATCAATCATCTTAAACTCTGTTTTCATGACATTTTTAAAATCATCTACAGATGGATCTCCAGTAAAAATCAGGTCATCAACATACAAACAAATAATCAAAATTTTACCTTTTTGGTTGACCTTTGTATACAGAGTTGGTTCACTTGGACTTCTGCTGAATCCAACACTGGTCAATTATTCATCAATCCTTCTATACCAAATTTTGGATGCCTGCTTCAATCCATATAAATCTTTCCTTAACTTGTAAACCTTATCTTTGTGTTTATCAATCTCATAACCCAGAGGTTATCTTACATAAACCTCTTCTTCCAAATATCCATTCAAGAATGCAGACTTAAAATCTGTTTGATGCATGATCCATCTATTATGAGCTGCAATAGCTAAGACCATCCTCATAGTGTCAATTCTTGCTAAGGGAGCAAAAGTTTCATTGTAATCAATATCGGGTTGTTGACTAAACCCCTGAGCTACAAGTCTTGCCTTGTACTTTTCAACTTCACCTTCTGCATTCAACTTAGTCTTATATACCCACTTAACACCAATATTGTTCTTACCTTCAAGTAAATCTACAAGATCCCAAGTGTTATTTCTTTCAATGGAATCAATCTCCTCATCCATTTCTTTTATCAAGACATCCTCTTTAGCAGCTTCATCAAAACTTACAGGATCACATTCCATTAATGCAAAATTTGAAATCTAATCTACTTCTTCATTCTGATCATACAATTTTCTTAAGCTTCTAGTCTTTTGTCCTTTAATTCTATTTCTTAATGAAGCTAAAGTGGGATTTGATTCACCACTTACCTGTGAATCTGACTGATGTCCACCATATCTAGATGGCTCACCACGCTCAAGAGTTCTGGGCGTTCTAAATTGAGATGGGCTGAAATATGGTGATTTCCTTGTTGGACTTCTTTCTACAGGCGTATGTGAATGTGTAACCATCTGTCTATCTCCTTCATCCTTCTCAGCTCCATCATCATCTTCACGGGGTAACACAACTCCCTCTGAAATTGATTTGTCAATACTTCCATTCTAGGTTTCATCTTCTTTAAATTGAACATCTATGTTGATTACAATATTTTGGGTAATGGGATTGTAGATTTTATATGCCCTAGACTCTTCATTGTATCCAACAAAGATACATCTCTCTCTTCTGTCATCCAACTTCCTTCTCATTTCTGCAGGTACATGCATAAATGCAACACATCCAAATTTTTTGAAATGAGAAACATTGCAAGGCTTACCATCTCAGGCTTAATGAGGTACATGATCCCTCATGGTCTTGGTCAGACTTCTATTCAAGATAAAAACAGAGAAAATAACTACATCTCCCCAATATTCATTTGAAAGATGTTTCTCTTTCAACATGCTATGAGCCATGTCCATGATAGTCTGATTCTTCCTTTCAGCCACTCCATTCTGTTGTGGAGTATATTGAGCAGTAAACTGCCTTTTAATTCCATGAAGATCACATAATTTAATGAATTCATCTAGTTTATACTCATTTCCTCTGTCAGACCTCAGGATCTTAATGGTTCGACCACTCTCAATCTCAACCATAGACTTAAAGCTCTTGAAAACTTCAAAGGCTTTAGATTTCTGCTTCAGCAAATACAACCAAGTCTTCCCACTGAAATAATCAATGAAAGTCATAAAATAAACACAGCCAGTTAAAGAAGGTGTTTTCATAGGTCCACATAAATATGTGTGGACAATTTCCAATGGAGCTTTTGCTCTGTAGGAAACACCTGAAACAAATTTCTCTCTGTGATGTTTTCCAAGTATGCAACTCTCACAAGAGATTTAAGGTTGTTGAATACAAGGTAACCCCTTTACCATATGTTTCTTATGTAACATATCTAAGCAACCAAAATGTAAATGAACATATCTCAAATGCCATAACCAAGATTCATCTAAACTTCCATCTTTATAATCATTCAAAGAACCACTCAAATCATTTTTCATAACAAGTGGAAACATCCTATTCTTGGTCATATCTACTCTTGCAATCAATTGTTTTCTAGGTAACTTATCATAGATTGAACATACCTTATTCTTGAAGAATACTCTATACTTTTTCACCAACAGTTGTCCAACAGTAATGGGATTGCATTTTAAACCAGGCACGCAATAAGCATCATCAATATATCTTTTTTTATTGTTCTTAGTGTAGACTGGAACTATACCTTTACCATTGAATGTAACTTTACAGTCATTTCCCAGTTTGACTTCAGATTGAATACTAGTATCAATAGAAGAAAATGAATCCTTATTACCAATCATGTGGTTATTGCAACCACTATCCAAAAACAAAATATCATTAGCACTTTCCTAAGTGACATTACAGGTAAAAAACACAGGATTTTGATGATCCTCAGACTCATTTGTGATATGTGCAGACTGCTTTCCATCATCTGCTTGCTTCTTCCATCATTTGTTAGCAAAATTCCCAATCTTTTTACAATAATAACATTGTAATTTGGATTTATCATACCTCTAATTTTCTTCTTGTCAGGGTTTGTTGCTGCTCCCTCTTAAATTAAGAAGATTCTGTTCGAACTTCTCCTCAGCTCTGTTGTCCCTTCGACTAGAAAATCAACCTCCTCTTCCATGATTATAAGACCTTCCTCTGCCTCTGCCTCTAGTAATATGCAGTTGGGATTTGAAAACATGCTCAAATGATCCTTCTTCATATCTAGATATCCTAGATTCATGAGAAACAAGAGAACTAGTTAACTCATCAATTTTCATTTGACTTAAATCTTTAAATTCCTCCATGGGAACAACAACAGGCTCAAACTTCTTGGGAAAACTTCTTAGCACTTTCTCAATAACTCTTTTATTCTCAACATCATCTCCATACTGCCTGAGCTGGTTCAAAACACTCATTACTTTAGTCATGAAAGTATCAACACCTTCATTATCCTTCATCTTTAGATTTTCGAAATCCCTTCTCAAGTTCTGCAACTTGACTGTCTTCACCTTGGACACACCTTGATAACAAGTTTCAAGAATGTCCCAAGCCATCTTCGAATATGTAGCACTAGAAATCTTCATAAAAGTGAATTCATTTAATCCTTGTTGGTTTAATCCAAGAGCCTTGCTATTCTTTTTTCTTTTTTCCTTCAGCAAAAAATGGTCAGCATTAGACAGATCCAATTCTACTGTAGCATCAACTGGCTCAGGATAGCCATCAATAACATAAGTCCACAAATTCTGAGAGCATAGAATCGTCCTCATACGAATGTACCAGGAATCATATGACTTCTCTCTTAGGATAGGAACCTGAATCTGAGAAGAACTACTACCAGACACAACCATTTATAAAAGTTTGAAAGAAATCAAATAAACATTCACGTAGAAAAAAATTTAGAAAGTGAAATTGGGCACCAACAGGAATTATCTGCGCTAAAATGAGCAACTGACAGGATTCTCTGCAGAATAGACTGGCAGCTCTGATACCAAATGTGAATAACCGGGGGTCGTGTATTAGCGTTTACAGATGCTTGATTCTAAAATGAAACACAACCAGGATTGTCGAGACGCGAAGTCACGAAAAAAAGTTGTGGGGTCGGGACCTTGTGGTAACATGTATCGGCGTTTGGAAGTGCCAAACACAAAACAAAATGAAACAATCCCCCGAGTCGTGATATGGAAAGAAATCTATGGGGCCCGCTACTTCAGGGTTTCGGGTATCAGCATCTAGAATTGCCCAACGCAAAACAAAATGCTACAATCTCCTGAGTCGCGATATGGCAAAAAATCTGTTGGGCCCGCTACTTCGGGGTTTCAGGTATTAGCAATTGAAAAATGCCAAACACCAAAACAAAATGCAACATAAATTACCGAGTTGTGATATGTAAGAAATAGTGTTAAAAGGTGCGTGACTCAATTGAACAAATCGGCAAATGATTCGAAGAATAAATTTCCAAAACAAAGTTTACAAACTCAATGACTCTAAATTATAAACGTAGAATCCACAGAGAGAATTCAAAAAACTACTTCTATTCAAAAAATGTGATTCTTTAGATCCTACTTCTATTCAAAAATGTGATTCTTTAGATCACCACTCGATTCAAGAAATGCTTTTAAACTATACCGATTACAATTTCAACTCTAGTATTTAAACACAGAAAATTTCCCTTTGATCTTCTAAAGGATTTTAATCAAGGCAGTTAGATTCTAATTGCTTGAAAGGTTGAGGTGGCCACCGTTTAAGAAACATAAGACAAATTAGTAATCGGTGGTTGGCCCTCGAGTCTTGAAAGGTCAATACGGGCTACCGATAAAATCACATAATAAGCCGGGTGAAATGATTACATCCCTAATGGTTGTAAACATTTTTTTAAATTAAAATTTGTATTACCTTCAAGAACTGAAAAACTTACATATCCTGATGGAAGCCGGAGGCCGGCCTGCCAAAAGGATGAAACTAGTGCTGGTACCAAGCTCCTGAAAGAGTAAACCATACATTTTTTGTATCTATACTGAGCAAAATACAACTACAATTATATAGAGGCTTCGAAATCCTATTGAAAGTAATCCTACATATCTGAAAAAGGCTTAAACTGTAACAAAAAATGAATAGATCATGAACTAGGAGTTCCACTGCTCACCATGAGTGTTCAAGTTCATATTGGGGAGATATTGGAAGGGTTGATGAAAAATTGACGTACTGTTCTAATTTATCCACCCGAGTTCCTAAAATAGTCCCGCATGGTGCCTCTCAGATGCAATATCCTGGTCCGGACAACTAACTCTTGGTGGTGGAACATTGTGGATCATTAGCCTTCTACATTCTAGAAGTGGAGCCCGCGGTCTCCACAAATGATTAGAGAGCCCCACTTTACTCTTCCATTCCGTATCTAGGTACCAATGCCTCGGTTAAATATATTGTACCCTCAATCAAGATGATCGTGACACCGCCATTGTAACGGGATAGCTGCACTTTCTATTTTCGCCTTGTTTGAGCATATATATTCAACCATCTAACATCAAGAGATAGCTTAACTTCTTCGCTCTGTTATAAAAATTTTATACATTTGAATATACCATTCTTTTCTCTCTCCATTTCTCCTAAGGTTCCTTCGCCAATTTATCATGGTATCGTAGGCTTCGCCAGTAGCCTTCAATATCAATGTCGGAGAGCAACACGACCTCACACAAAATAGAAGCTTACACCGCATCTCTTGGAGACACGCTGACACGCTATTTCAATAAGGCTTGGTGTTTGCCTACTTTTAAAGATCACCGTGAAGAAGGCGGAGGAAGCGTGAGCGTAAAGCACCGAAAAGATCCCGACGCAGAACGCGGTAAGAAGAAAACCGCATTGATTTTTAAAGAATTGTCAAAGATTGACGCAGAAGAGATGCAGAACGAAAGAAGTTTAAAGAACTGAAGATTTCGCCTCTATTCGTCAAAGATTCGCTGTAAGTCCAATCATTTAAAGATTTTGAAACGCTTCAAATCGGTCAACATTGTAGCAGACGATTTAAGAAATCGCGGAAATTCCTTCTGCTAAATTCCGAAATATTCACGTAATTTTTCTTCCACAGTGTAAAGAACGATCTTAGGTGCAAAGAATGCCCATTGAAGCCGCGGAAATTCGGCCCGCCGAACGGTTCTCGAGGCGGAAACCACCCGTATGGGGAATCGAGAGCACGGAAAGGCAATAACATTTCATCCGCCAACCGATCTTGCGCAGCGTCCGAGACCCAGATCAGGGAGAAAGTGTTCGAGGTTTAACCCTCTAGAGCTCAGCCTGATTTTTTCCTCAGAAATCCCAACTACCACCGGACCGGCCCATCCGCAAAACACGGGCGTAGATCCGCTCCATCACAAAATCGCTGAAGCTGGACGAAAGCAGGAAACTGCCCAATAAACTCGAAGCTACATCGACATCGCTGATATCCCGAAGCCTTCATTCATCTCAGCGATGTGGTACCGGGCCAACGAATCGCCATTTCTGCAGATTCGCTCTGTTGTCAAAGAAACTTTGACATCGCATCCGCGAATGCTGACACGCCAAATCCTGATAAGATCTCAGCCGTTCATTTTGGCTGGACACGTGGCGGGCATCTAGGCCACTATCGGCATTCGGCGCTTCCACTTGACAGACACATTGTATCAACGGAGCATCAAGAATTCGTGGAGCATCCCAGGAGTAAGTATTAGGATCGGCCCTCTGGACACAGGCGAACCGGGCTAATTGAAAAGTCCCGGCGAGGAAAGCGCTTTAACGGCAAATCGTTCGAAATTGGCAACCTGGCAAGTGATCGGGTTTCTTTCCACTGAAATCCCCGAGGCAAATCTACCGCTTGTCACGTATGCAATCAACGAATCGGGAAAAGTCCCAAAAGGAAGAATGCCATCGGAAAATCGGCGATCACGGATTCGAGGTGTCAGAAACCCTCGACATCAAAAAATCGCGAAATCCCAATTTGGCGCATATCCCGATACACTGACCGGTCCGAACATCGCAAAGCGCATCCGGACCGCTGAAAAGTTGAAAGGTGATTTTCGCGTTTCGGCATTTTCAAAGGAAGGAACGGTAAAGCCCGTGAGCTTTAAAAAGAAAGCATGGCGGTGGTCACATTGGCGTAGAGACCAAGGGCCATCTAAAGCCCCGATAAGATCCTACCCGCTACCCAATAAATCGGCGCTTCATATGTGGAGGTAAATATGAATTTTTCCTCTATTTTTTTTCAAAGATTTATTTTCTTAATGATGCCGACTCAACAATCTCGCCCAAATTCGTGGTCCGATTCTTTGAGAAAGAATTACTAATTCTAGTCTCTTCAATGAGGTCGCTCTCAAGAAGGGACAAGAGTGTTGTGAACCAGTGGATCTTGGATATGCTGAACCAGATCCAGCCGTTCTCACCGCCATGACAAATGCCCGAGAACGGTTCTCGCTGTGCAACTCGAGACCAAGGGAAAAATAATAAAAGCAAAAATTGGATGTAATTCGTGGATGATCTTGATTTTTTCTCAAAATCACAAAATGGTACTTCCAAAAAGGCCTGGGACATCCCCAAAACGTCCTACCAAGGAAATGACAAAACAATCAACCGGCATTCCTTGTGGACACAATTCAAGACTCTCAGAATGTCGAACCTAAACCAGATCAGCTCATGACCGTGAGTCATGGAATGTAGGAACCGCATCGCATTGATTGGTGAACCCCACCTGATCAACGATCTGTTGAGAAAATTTCTAATTTTACCCAGAAATTTGAAATGGCTAAAATTACCATCCTTGAATCCAAGGATCTGGCCAAGTTTTCAACGATGAACTAATTGGTTCTCTGACGACACATGAGACAAGACTACATCTCACGATGAGTCAATCTCAAATGCCTTCCAATCTCAATTCTCATCTAGCAGAGGGAAAGGCGAGGGAAGAAGTAGAGGAAGAGGGAACACCAGGGTAACCCTCATAACAATGGAGGAAATTAGACAACAATATCCCACTCCGAACTTCCAAGGTCAAAGAAATCAACAATACAATCAACATCATCAGAATTTCCACCCTCAAAGAGGGGCGTAGAGGGAGTATTATCAATGACAAATCCAACATTCAATGTTTTTATTGTGAAAAGTATGGGCATTACGAATCAGAATGCAGGAAGAAGTAGGCGTATCAATTCCTCAAAGTGCAGCACATGACAAATCACACTGAAACAACTCTTCAAGATGTATTGTTTTCTCTCAAGGCCACTAATTAACCCAACAACAACCTAAAGATCTCGGTTGCTGGACAGTGGATGCAAAGTAATCACATGACAGGTAATAAAGACTTACTTACAAGCATTGATTCTTCAATTCCCTCTGACATACCTTGGTAATGATCATTTAGTCAAAGTTCAAGGAAGAGGAACAATACCTATTCTTACCAGACAGAATGTAAAGAAAGACATATCTAGTCAGTCTATCATGTTCCGCACTTAAAACATAACTTGTTAAGGGTAGGAAAGCTCATTGAAAAAGGATATAAGGTAATTTTTTGAGGGAGAATCTTGCAAAATCTATGATAGAAATCCAAGCAGAAAATTGATTTCTGTAATCTATATGACTCCAAATAGGTTGTTTCCCCTCACCCTCAGAACTTTAAATCTGAGTCAACCCTATGCATATAATGCAACAACCATGAATGAAACAATGGTTTGGCATACCAGATTTGAACATCTACCATCGTGAGCGTCTAAGTCTACTTTAAAAACTCCATGGTCAAAGGTTCACCTATTTTAAAGAACAAATCCCCCCATGTGAGTTCTGCATACCTAAGTTACGTAAAAGAACAAGTTTTCCACACTTCCAAATCGCTTAAACAACATCTTGAACTCGTTTCACACCGACCCATGTGGACCAATGCAACGAGTCAATAGGTGGTAGTTTTGACACAAGGAGACAGACAGAGAATTTGAGATATTCCCATCCCCAATCAAGACCACCCCGTCCCACCATCCCATCCAGATTTGCATCTATCCAAACCATCCCACCCAACCAACCCATCCCACCATTTGATCACCATTCCACCACAATCACAAACTCCATTCTCCAAGAATGCAAGTCCAAGGACTCAGATAACTCTCGTGATAGCTCATCTCTAAGTGTAGAATCATTTCTCTCTCAAACTACGTAATCTCTAGAACTCGAGGCTTGAGAGAAATCCATCAACAGCTGGATGACTTTCAACAACATAATTTTGCTTCTAATGTCATGTCAACCTACATCCTTGCTGGAAGCAAACCAAGGAGCCATGCCATTAAGTCTGCCAATGAACCAAGAAATTGACTCCATTGAGAAGTACAATGCTATGGTATCTTGTTGATTTGCCAAAACACAAAAAGAGTATTGCTGTCAAGTGGGTCTACAAAACCAAACTAAATGAAAAGGGCATATTGAAAAGCACAAGTCAAATTTACGCCTCAAGGATTCTCACAACAACCTGGTGCTGATTATGGTGAAACTTTTGTTCCAAAAGAAAGCAAGATAGACATCAGGAGGACTTTAATCGGGCCATAGCAGCACAACACAAATGGTAAGTTTATCAAATGGATGTCAAGTCAAGATTTCTAATAGATTTTTAGAAGAAGAAGTTTATGTCAATCAACCACCCGGTTTTGAAGTCCAAGAGCACCAAACCAAAGTATATCGGTTGAAGAAAAACTTGTATAGCTTAAAGCGCATCTCCGAGCTTGGTAGAATTGACACTTATCCGATCAAAAGTGGTTTCAACAGTAGTCAAAATGAACCAACACTTTTATACCAAACACATCAACATGGTAAAATACTAATTGTATGTTTATATGTTGGAGACATGATTTACACAGAAATCTAGAGCTAACAGATTTCAAGCATGCCTTGCAATCTGAGTTTGAGATGACGATCTTGGCATCATGAAATATTTTATAGGCATTGAGGTTCATCAATCAGCCAAAGGCATTTTGTTCCACGTAAAAAGTGTATGTTATTATTTCAAATGGAAGGATGCAATCCAGCAGAAAAACCCATACCTTTAGGGGTACAAATGGCAAGACAGATGAAGGTCCCATAGTGAACTCTACTTTATACAAAATTTTATAGCTTGGCAGCTTTACGTATCTCATGTTAACTAGCTTTACATCATGTACAAATGCCTTTGTTTCCTGCATTCATGAATCCACCCAAGGATCTCATTAATCTGAAAATGGCAAAACGAATTTTGAGATATGTAACAGGTGAACACTACATTTTGGTTTATGGTACACTACATCTGATTGTAATCAACTGTCTGGTTACACAAACAGTGATTTTACAGGCAACCTAGATGACAGGAAAAGCACATCGTGATATGTTTTTCAACTGGCACGAACCCGATTTCATGGGCATCGAAGAAGCGTCCAATTGTATCCATATCTCCCAGAGGCGTAGCATGTAGCTGCTACTCAGTCTCTGTCAAGTCGCGATGGCTCTTTAAGATTATTGAAAGACTTGTCACAAAAGATAGGAGTTGGATCCTTCTACCTCCTCGCGGACAACACATCAAGAATTGCATTATCCAAGAACCATGTTCCACAAGAAAAGTAAACAAATTGAAACTCGGTTTCATTTCATACGCGAACTAGTAAATAATGGTGATATTGAACTACAATTATGCGGTTCTCGAGATCAGCTTGCTCATATATTTACAAAGCCACTAGGAAAATGGCTTTGATTCTCCTGTGAGACAACACTTAGGTGCAATGTCACTGGACAAAATCAAGATTGTAACTGTTGAGTCTAAGAGGGAGTGTTAAATATATTGTACCCTCAACAGTATGATCGTACACTGCCAACTGTACTGGACAGTTGTACTTTCTATTTTCGTCTTGTTTGAGCATATATAGCTCAACCATCTTACATTGTAAGAGATAGCTTAACTTCTTCAGTTCAGTTCTGTACTTCTTCATACATTTGAATATACTATTCTTTTCTCTCTGCATTTCTCTGTCCTTCACAATTTATCAGTCTCATCGAAATGGATATTCTTGGGAGGAGACTGGTGTGACCTAGAGTCAGTGATACCAGCATTTATTGTGCGACCTTCAAGGTAAAAAAGATATTTTGGACCTCTGCGAGGTCGACCTCACTCATGAGGCATGATTTGAATGCTCAGGGAGATGTATCGATAGGGAAAAAGAAACCAGAGTTGAGTACGTCTGTAATTCTCTAGAGGAGAATCCAAGCGCATCAACAAATCCCGAAAGAAAAATATGACGAGAATTCCAGAGAAGCGAACAGAAATAAACCTACTCTGGTGCATTAAGGGTGTTACAGGTGAAGCAACATCGTCCTTTGTGAGACGCTTCCACATTAACCTCGGTGACATCCTGGACTACTGAACCTGAATTCACATGGGGTGAGAACTACCATCAACAACACCCTTCAGTGAATGCCTTATCGTGAAGTAAAGCTAGTAGGAGAGGTGGCAAGTAGTGGCTTGATTTATTTCATGGATATGCATGTGGCATCCCATTCTAGGAGTTGTTATCTAAGTCTTCCAGTGCTAGGAATGTTTGGTAAATGGGTGGAAATGGGAAATAATTGGCATCAAAGATGATGTAAACACACTATAGGCAAACCCCTTCATTAGCAAGTTTTTCTCCCACCTTGTTTTCCACTCTTCTAGCATGAGAAGGGATAAGGAAGAGACTAGAATGAAGAAGATACTTGAGGAGTTCAAGGGAGATGACAAGGCACCAGTTAGGAGAAAGTTTGGTCAGGTTAGATCCATGGATGATTCTAGTGACAAGAGAAATAATGAGTTTAAAGTCTCCCTCTATGATGAGTTGATTTAGGCCTAAGAGTGAATCTGGATTAGGCCCCAGAATTCAATGAGTTGTTTGTATCAAAGACCAAGTTTCTAGCCAAAATGTGACTGATGATGCCATCATTTTTTTTGATCACTACCCTAAATCTTGTAGGTCCTGGGTTGCACTTGGAAGCCCCATCAAAATTTAGCTTAAAGAAACTTGGAGTTGGGAATTTCCAACTATTGGGGATTTTCAAAGCCACTGTATGAGGTCTGAATCTAGAGGGAGAGGCACAAGAAGCAATGTATAGATGCCCCTTGGAAAGGATGATGTTCTTAGTGGAATCATAATTCAGGTCCTCAACACTCCATTGTTGTGATATCACATTCTATTGAATGTTGCTAAAAATAATTGACCAAACATAGTCTGATGAGGAAGACGTAGGATGGAAGATTGTCCTATTACACTCCTCCCATATTTTCCATACCACAAAACCTGGAATCAAATGCCAAATCCCATTGAGAATGGGAGTTTTGTAGGAAATTGTTCTCTACTATTCTATAGATTGGATAATGCTAGTTGTTGAATGATCTGTTTTCCTCATAATGATTTCCACCTTGTCGCCGAGTTCCAAGATAAAAGAACATTGATTCATTAGGTGCTCCCTTGATTTATCCTGCTGCATACAGAGAAGACAAGGCGAGGGTCCGATAAAACCTTTTTTCCTTAAGTTGTCCCATGTGAGGATATGGTTTTGTGCCACAAGCCAAAGAAAGGTTGATACTTTCAGCCAAAATTTCTACTTCCAAATAATTTGCGAGATGAGAGCTTTGAGCAATAGTTGAAGTCGCACCTTGATATGATAGGCCTCTTTAATGGTGAAGGTTCTAGTCATAGAATTTCCCCAACGTATAATGTCTCGACCTTCGCACAAGTGAATATTCCTAAGGGATGTGATTTCCTTCCATGGTTCAAGATTGCAATCAATAGGCTCTTGGTGAGGTTTTCCATACCCTCAAATGGGATTATGGAGGGGTGTCATTCCAAACATTGACCAACTTAATCATGTTGTTATTTGGTATTTGTATCTGGATTTGATGAAGTATTTCTAGGGACTAAAGCGAAGGGAATTGTTGCCAAGAGTTTGACCATAAATAAACATCTTGTCCATCTCTTAGTTCCCATAAAGTATGTGAATGGACGAGGGGGGGATTTCTCGAGGTTTCATTCAATATGTTGGACCCATGGACTTATCCATCATTTTTATGAAATGAGACTCATCAATATTTGGAGCCTATTTTTGTTTCCACAAGCGTGCCCATAGATTTTTTGGGTACTTCATCCACTGCAACCAGTTTTTTGCACCCATCACTTCATTGAGCACACCAGGATCCTTGAGTTCGAGACCACCATTGATTTTGGGTTGGCAAAGTTTTTCCTAGTTGACCAAGGCCCACTTGTTGTCATATTTCTTTCCCCGCTAGAGAAATTTTCTTTCAATATTTCTAATGGTGTTAAGTATTGATTTGGGGGCCACTAAGGCCAAGAAAAGATAGGTTTGGATTGCTTGTAGGACATATTTTAATAGAACGAACCGACCTGCCATATTGAAAGATAAAAAATTCTAGGAATTCAGTTGTCGGGCTAATGAGTCTAAGAGACGGGACCAAGAGATATTTCTAGTCATTGAGTCAGAGAGTGGGATGCCAAGGTAATTGGATGGAAGGGATCTCTAAGGGATGTCTAGTAGTTGGGAAATATGATTCTGAATGGAAAGAGGGGTGTTAAAGAAAAAAAATTGTGATTTCTCCAGATTGACAAAGGTGCTTGAAGCCTCACTGAAGTTAGAGAGGATGATATTTATTTTGTATGCCTCTCTCTCCATGGGTGTACTCATTAGCATAGTTTCATCTATGAACTGGTTGTGTGAAACAGTTGGATGAAGACCATGGAGGGTAATAACTTGCAGGGATCCATATGCAATGGAGGCTTTGATGTAGCGGATAATCTCATCAAACATGATGAAAAAAAGGAAGGGGGAAAGGGGCTGTCCTTGAAAAATACCTCGAGAAGGGGAAAATGTTTTAGAGGGCACACCATTTACTAGGATTGAGAAAAAACAATTGAAGTCATATTTAGTATACAATTTACCCAATCATTGCAAAATCCAAAAGCAGGCAGAATTGAGTGGATATATTTTCATCTCAAGTGATCAAAGGCATTTGAAAGGTCTAATTTTATAAGCATACCTAGAGTCCTTGAGGACTTAAGAGAGTGAATCAAATCATGAGCTAGAATGACACTGTCCATAATCTATCTTCCCTCCACATATCCTGACTGCTCCTTAGAAATTATGAAGGACATAATCAACTTGAGTCTTAGTGCAATGATTTTTGTTATGATTTTATATATCACATTGCATAATGTGATGGGTCATAATTGTTTGGGGTGAGTCAACTTATCCTCCTTAGGAATAATAATGAGGAAGGTAGCATTGAGGGAATTTAGGACCTTTCCTAAGGAACACGATTCCTCCACCAGCTGCCAAAATTCCTCCCGAACCATTTGCAAGCAATGATGAAAGAAGTTTGTGGTAAAACCATTAGGGCCTCAAACTTTTCCCACTAGCATTTCCTTCATCGCTGGATCTACCTCTTCAATGGAAATAGGCCGCATGACTGCTTCATTTTGTTCTGCAGAGATAAGATTAGGTATATGTTGTGTGATTTTATTAATGTCTTGTGATCGATCTTGGATTGGCTTTGAGAGAAGGTTGGAATAATAGTTTATTATGTCGTCCTCCATTGCTTCATTCTCCATGAGTGTTTGACCTTGATCATTCTCCAATTTTGTGTTTTGATTTATGTGCCATCTATGGATCATGGATTTGTGGAAAAAAATTGTATTTTTTCCCCCTTCCATTAGCCATTGCACTCTTGATTTATAGCACTAGACGATTTCCTCTTGATGTTTCCTTTCCTACAATCCTTTTTTAGGAATCTCTTCCTCTTCCTTTTGGATGTCCATAGATCCATGGTGAATGAATTCATTTTGAATATCCTCCAATCATTTCGCAATTGATTTCTAAGCCTGTAATATATTCTAAAACACATTTTTGTTCCATTCTCTCAAATATTGCTTGAAGTTTTTGCGCCACTATTGAAATCTATACATGAGGGTTCCAAGAGTTACCCTCGCTTTCAACCACCATTTCATGTATAACTCTAGAAAATATGGGTGGGTAAGCCAAAAAATTTCAAACCAAAAAGGATTCTATTTAGGTGTACTGGTGGTCTCAATCTAGAGTTAGAGAGGCTAATGATCCAATCATGATCTAGGGAGAATGCTTTCCTTGATCAATGAATCTTCCAACATGAGGGATTCTCAGATGATGAACTAGTCTAGAGGGAAACCTACATGATGAGTGCCAGATGACCCATTGGACCACGTGAAAACTCCATTCTACCCTTCAGTATCAATCAAATATAGAGGTGTTATGACATTTTTAAAGTTGTCAGTGTCTTTATCTAGTATTTGAATTCCCCCTCATTTTTATTTCAAGGAGATAATGATATTAAAGTCGCCTCGGAGGATCCATATCTATTAATCAACCAAGCTTCCGTGTGCCCTGATATTCTCCATGAAGTTGTCTTTTTCTGCGGGGTTTGAGGACCATAGGCATTGGTGATGATTCCCTCCTAACTAGACCCTATGACTAAATATTTAGGTGTAAGCGTCCATACTGTGGAATAAAAACCATCCAGGGTGATTGTAGTTCAGTTCCATAGGATAGTGATTCCCCCTGCTGCACCATTAGAATCATTGAATATAAAGTTTCTACATCTCTAACACTGCAAATATTTATTATGTAGTAGTTCCTGCACATTTTTTTTCTTGAAGAGAAAGTATGTCTCGATGTTATGCCATTATGCAACTACAAAGAGCTCTCTACTTTATTCTCCCATTTATACCACTTAAATTCCACGAAACAATTTTCATGAGGAAGAAGGAGGAGGTGGATAAATGAATCTCTCTATCATATTTTGGATTTGTCCAGAGTTCATCATAAAATTACCTACCTCACAAATGAGTAGGGGAGAATCGCGCCCTCTTTTTTTTGGTTCTTTATGTATTTTATGATTTTCCTTTCCAGGGTCAGAATAAATGCCTGGAGAACCTTTATATCAGTATGTGGCAAGCACTGTGGATTATATGCAAACTTTATGGACTTTGTATAGCTTCTAAGGGGGGAGGGATTGTAGCTCTTTTTTATTGTATTCCTCCTCAAGGATATCTAGATCAAAATATGCTAGATTGTTTTCATCGACAATTATTTCCAAATATTCCCCTTCTTCTAGCATTAGGTCCACAACCATCTAAGGAAGATAACTAGGTGGAATTATTTGTTCTAGGACTAGATCCAAAAGTTGTTTATGTTTTCTCTTTTCATTTCCTCTAGTTGGTTGGATGTGCGGGTTTTCCACCTCCTGGGTATTAACCAGTTTATTGAGAATGTCAAAAGAGTTATTGGTTGGAGTTTTTTTACCTTTTCCTGGCCCAAAATTTCTATTGTTATATCTTTTTCATCCTTGTACCTAGGTGAATCCCTCCTTTTTCTTGTTGTGATCCTCGTCTCTTGTGCATGGAGACATATTTAAAGGACAATCCTGAAAAATGTGTCCATGTTCATAACATTTCCTACACCATAAGGGAGTGTTCTCATAATCGATAGTTTGCAACCAGTCTTCATCTCGATACTCCATAGTTAGAGAAACTAGAAGAGACTTGTATATATTCATGTAAACAAAAATGCATGGCTATGAGGTATACCTTCTTTGACACGTTTCTTCTAAGTACTTGACATACAAACCGAGCATATTACCAATAACGACAAGGATTTCCTTCAACCATAATTCCTTTGGGAGGGTATAAAGTTTAATCCAAACCATTGCATATGACAATTATTCCTTCTCAGGGAAGAAACAGTCCGTCCAAAATATTAAATATAGGCATGTTGAGTTGAAGATGTAAGGTCCATTCTCAAATATGGAGTCTTTGTCTTTCAGGTTGAAAAATATTTTTGTGAATAAGCCTTTTGAACCTAACTAAAGGTCATAGTGTCCATTGGGGTCCCACCATGTTTTGATCCACTTCATTAAATCCCATTCTAATGGATAAATTCTAAAAAAAATTGTGATCAATGCATGTTCCTTCATGAACTCAGTATTTTCCCCTACTTGAGTTGAGCTAATGACATACCTTGGAGATGAGTTAGTTTATGGAATGAATTTTCCTGGATCCCACATGCAAGTCACTTTTGAATGTGAGGGATCAACTTCAATATCCATCTCCTTTCCCCAAAAAAATTATCCTGAAGAAGCTTCTCCTTCAGATATAACATTCGCTTGAAACTCGATGTGTATCTCTTTACTCACGGTTGTTCATTAGCTACAATCTTACTATAAGAGGGGTATTGTGCCCCCTCCACCTAATCCATGGATAATATATCAATATTCCACTCGGTTTTGAACAAGGGTTTCAAATTACAAAGGGAATTACAGTGATGAACCCTAAACCAAATTTTCAAGTCCTTTGGGAAAAATGAACAATCAACTTTGAAAAATTTGAAATGGTTGTAGATATTGATACCATAACAAAATTTTAATTATTCTCAAGTTGTTGTCTAGGTAAAATTTCTTTCATCGAGTAAATTCACACATATGTGAGTTGGATTTGAAGAAGAAATTAAAGAAAAAAATGGGAATACATGATGTCCAATGAGACTTTCAAGCGGAGCAACTGTAGATCCTATATCGGAAAGTAAAAGTGTTCCAAACAAATTCATCGGGTACATAAAGGCCCACTGGAATTGTCAAAACAATGCGGATGTGACATGGTAGTGTGAAGATTCCATACGTGAGGAATACCCAAAACAATTTATACAATGATGTACACTATGAACACTACAAAAATAAGGGGGGGGGGGGGAATGTAACACCCCAATTTTAATCATCGAGAATTTTAATTGTACGTAGTGAGTGAGATAGTATGGCCAATGGCGAATTTTTGTTTACTTTGTATTAAATTTATTAATATAAACACATTGTTGGTTGGAATATCACAGGAAAAAAACATTGGGGGCCTAGATTCCAAGATAGAGAATTGACTCATCTCCTTTGGTTGAATCAACTATCTTCTTGAATGGTTTGTCTATTTAGTCGACTAGCTCTATTGTCTGGTCAACTTGTCTTGCAGTTGACTAAATTATTACCTCAGTGCACCAAATTCTATAGTCATATTATTTTAATAACATTCATATGTGAAAGGGGATTATGGGGGCCCAAAGAACAAATAAGGTCAAAAATATATTATTTTATTGTCTACTTACTTTAAAGGATGCTAAAGGAAAAATCATTATGGGAATGATGATAGGGAGTTAGTTGGAGTTCCTTGGGTGCCAAGTTGCACATTAAGAACATGCATACTAATTCCTTGGTTTTGGGGAGTTTGACTAGGACTCTTTATGTTCATTCTTTATGCTCACTCTCCCTTGATACATGTAGTTCACCATTAACCTGTTTTGAAATAGAATGTTATGATGGTGATGGAAGGATAGGGATTCCTATCACATACATTTAATAACTTTAGGCATGAGTATGGGATTGTTGTGATTGAGACATCATATGTAGCTTTATTTTATGGATCCTCCAACATTTATATTTTTAGATAAACTGGATTGAAGCCCTATATTGGGTGATAATTTCCCAAGAGACTGTAGTGAAAAGAATGGGATTCCATCCTTGGGGTGGTGTAGGTTGGGAAAGAGATTTGGGTGGTGGAAAAAGTTGTAGGAGTTTGTAATATGTCATTTTTTGGGTATTTGGATATGTGAGGGAGATTAGATACACATAGGATTCAATATCCTTCTGGAATCATAGTCCCAACTTAGGGATGTCATGTTGCTGACAGAAATGATGTAGCAGAGCCTACAGATGGGAGTAACATCCTTCATACATACCTAATGTGACATTTATTCATAATATAAGTGTTATGGGCTCTATTTTATCTTCTATGCTGTTTTTTTAGTATTTCACTATTAAATATGTTGTATCATGCATATTTCCTGAGGTGACCACGAGGAGAATCGATTGGTACCATCAATAGTAGTTAAGCTAAGTATGAACCATGTCAAAATAATTAAAAAAATAAAAATACGACATGTTACAGAGATGGAATGGTAGTAATTTGGATGAACATGGAGCTAGGTATGTCACAATGAATATTTCCTTGAATCTAGTAATGAAACCATCTGCCTTACACTTTATCCCTTAATCTTTTATTTGCAACTTATAACATTTTTTCCTTATCCTTCAATAGATGTCAATGTTTTTGTATTATCCTTTTGTTGCTACTTTATTGGGTGATGATATTTCAAGAAATATCTCATATATAACATAATACAATTTCAATAAACATACATTGATACATCTATGCACAAACAGGTCATAATCAATATAACATTCTTTCCTTATCCTTCAATATATGTCCATGTCTTCATATTATCTTTTTGTTTCTACTTTATTAGGTGACGGTACTTCAAGAAATATATCATATTTAACATAACGCAATTTAAATAAACATTCATTGATGCATATATTCACAAATAGGTCATAATCAATGGAAATTGAAAGTTATTAAACTAGTTAAATCATTACAAAACTTAGACATAATTCCATTTGATTGTGTATAGATATATCCATACTAAAATGCAAGCTTCAAGGAGCACCATGGTCACATCCCAACAATATCAATGGTAGTAGCACATAATACAAATTTGTTATACTATTATCCCCTATCCTAGGGATAACTAAGGAGATTATGTCTTGAGGCCCATAGGTCCTAGACATGGAGTACTGACAAACATATTGACTTGAGGCTGGATGTGGAGGGCCCATCCTTCTTATTCAATGCCTCTATTTTTTCAGCAACAACAACATCCATCCCATTGTCCTACATCTGAAGTAGTAGTGGGTATTGCTTTATGCGGTAATGAGTCTTGGTATCATGGTATGTGTCACTTTGATTCTCAAAAAATTTGAATCTATTCATTTAATTCTATTTTGATTCATGAAGTGTTCTTTGAATTTATGCCTTTTGACTTGTCCATACCTGGGGGGGATGATAGAATGCGCTAGCAAGTTGGTTCCCCTAGGAGTGAGTTTCCACTGGGTGGGCTTATGAAAGGTCATCGTCCATTCCTATCAAAATATCACTTTTCATCATCTTCCCTCTCATATTTCCCCTACATTGGTTCTAGCATTGGGGTTTCTAATCTAGTAAGGGTTGTACCTTGCCTTGTGGGAAGAAGGGGCTAAAGGCCCAGAGGGTAAAAGTAGCTGGAAAAAGTTAAAATCAAAAGATCAAAACCTTGAGATGCTTCACCCAGGGATCCTTGAGAAAGAAACAAAAGGATTCTCAGTAAGAAAAAGGGGGGACCCATAAAAATATAAAATTGAAAACTTAGTTGGTGGATAGGGGGTCTCATCACGAGCCAAACTATTAGGTCCATGGGCATGTAGAGGTATGATGATACTATTCATATGATCACAACACCATGGTAGTATATCTTGGTGTCATAGCCAATATAAAGGGGGTCTCATGATGAGCCAACATTCTCATCTCTGTGAAATGCTCGTGGGTAACACTGTCACCACTGGTCATCATGCCATGGCAGTGTCCACCAACTATTGTCTTGAAAGAAAAATAAATAAGATAAAAGGTAAAGAAACATTGAATGGGATAGGAAACAATTGCATCTATGACAAGGTGCAACTTACCCTCTTCAGAGGCACCCACAAGTAATACCTACATTTCCCTGTCATCACTGCACCCCTTGCCCAAACATCCCCACACCATCTCATGCATTGAGATGAACTAGATTGATCTTCACTTGGAAACACCCCACACCTAAGGAGAATTGTCCCAATGTGATGTCCTTGAACCCTCTCCAAACTTGGATTGTAGAATAGTATAATGTCTTTGAGCACTTGTCTCGGAAAAGGGGGTTTTATGCACTTTTTTGGATAACTTGATTATTATATGTGATTGACATTGGTACGATCCCTGTGACTTATGAGCCCATGGAAGGATTTCTTGTTGTTACTTCAGGACCATGCTCGACGAACAAGTATATATGGGGATATGATTAGCTTATACCTCCATAGGGATGAAATCCTACCAGATGGATGTTGAGACCCCAACCAGGGAAAAACATATACTAGAGTCATGCACCAGAGAGAGAGGAGGACGTTCCACAAGAGATATCTTGGTAGGCCTAGACCTAGGGGGTCTTGCATTTCTGCTTTAATGTTGGCCTTGGAAGTCCCATATCGTCCCCTTTGTAACCCTTGATGTCACCCAACATTAAATGGACACGATGGAGGAAGTTGTGTGCCAAGTGGCACATGTGGCATGATCTAGAGGCCTTGGAAGGACTAACGGTTTTCTCCTGGAGGCCAACGTCTAATGTAGGAGGCCCAATGTCAACCTATAAGGGCATGACGCCACCTCTCTTGCATGTTTTAGGGTTTAATTTGTCAATTTTATGTAAAAATAGGATATTTGATGTTACAGACCATGTCGACCTTTTTGACCTAATTTTGTAATTAAAGGTCATTTGGATTGTATAAATAAGGGATTAATCCCTTGTATTTTTTCATCATTGTTTCTCTCACACAAGTGAGGTCTGAAATTTGGCCTCTTTAAGGCTTATTGGATGAAATTATGTGGTGCACAACTCTTGGAGGAGGCTTGTCTTGGTGTATTTTGTCATTTTCTTGGTGGAACGTCTTCAACTAGGGAATATTGCTAGATTATTCTTGGTGAATGTAAGTGAAAATATGGAATTCCTCTTTCTTTGAATGGTTATAGTATATTTTACTTTGAATTTACTAATATTATGAAATTTCTAGTGTAAAACCCTAGGAGATTAAGCACATGTTATTGTCCTTGTCTCAATAGCTATCGCCCTACTAGATTTTTCTAGAAGACATGTCCATTGAAGCATATGCTAGAGACATAACTTTGTATAACTATAAAACTATTTCTTCATCAATATTTTATTTATCTCAAGCTTGAGCTAAAGAAGAAGGAAAATCGCTACAACTTAGGGTTACCTACTTCCTAGTAGTCGTTTTCCTTCTAGGGTTTGGTGATTGAGGCCTTGGGTTAAAAACACCTCAACCATTCTCCCTGTTTTCTTTATATCACACATTATCATTTGCTTCCTTCAAATATTGTTGCTGAAAAAAGTGACTCCACTAGCCCTAAAGACACTGGTTTATACCTTATACTTGGTTGATTGATGAAAACAACCCCCACACCATTTCCCTCAAGCTATTTGATAACTAATCCTAACCCTATATTAGAATAATCTACTAACATTATTGTTTCTATTACAAAAGTAAGCTACAACGATATATTGCAGCAATAAAAGCTCTTAAAATCAATTGTTAAAGTTGATTTTAACATTGCTTTCTTAGCTTTTGACAAGTGCTAGCATATTGCTAATTCTAGATTACTATTTTGGGTCATTTTGAAGCTTTTTCAACGCTTAATTGTGAAGATATTAATATATATACATTGATGTTACAAATTTATGTTTTCTTCATCTCATACATCAACTTATTGCTTTTATTGAAAGCCTAAGGCTTTACGAAGCTCTAACATCAATTGTTACTTGCAAAATAGTGTTTTCTTGTTGTCTTGTTCTAGGTAGGTACACGTAAGCATATATTTGATTCATATTGTTAAACCTTTGGTACTTTATGATCACTATGACTTGTGAGAGGGGACAACTTTTCTTGATACCATTACTTTTTCATTCTCAAACCCCAAGGTCACCGGGGTTGTCTCCCCTAGGATTTCACCCCTAAAGAGAAAGAGGTTCTTATTTGGGTGACAGTGATAGGACAACCTCATGTTACGCTAATTTACTGTCCACTTGCCTTTGGCTTCTAAGAAACTACAAATTGTGTGATAACATTTTGGCATCGCTTCCAGGGAACACTGAGTCAATTATCCTCAAAGACGACACTTTTTGGTTATCCTTTCCTCAAAAACCCTTTAGTTTGAAAATCTTACCTGATGAATCCACTGAGGGTGATCCCCTCATCCCTTTGATAGTTTCAAGAAAACAATTTGGTGACTCCACAAAACTCCAGGAGGTATACCAATCCTCACCAATCATTTAGAAAAAATCCTCCCAGAAAGTCTCTTGTAGTAAAATCATTATTTGGAGGAAATATTCCTTTGAACACAATGTCTAGCAAAAGAACTTAGATTGTTAATCCAAACCAAGATAATAACCAAAATAAATGGTCATCCAGGATCTTCAAACCATTAGACATGACAAATATACCATGATACCCTAGGAAAATTCCCCCTTAAGTATGAGAAGTGGTTGACTAAGTTCATTAGTAATGATGTAATGAGTGCCAAGGATCATATGAGTAATTTCCGGGCCTTCTTTCTGCTTCATCCCATTAGTGATGATGCTAAGGATATAGGTATGAAATTATTCTCTCCTATCCTACATGATGGTGTTAGATGTTGGTACAATGGTCTCCCTAATTCTAGTATTAAAACCATGGATAGGCTAGAGGAAGTATTCCTTAAACGTTGAAGTTTGAAGGAAGACCCCAACATGCTATTGATAAGGCTGATAACCTTATGAAACAAGAGAATGAAATTGTTAGATAATTCCATGACAAATTTTAAAATTTGATGCAGAAAATCCCAGTGAGCCATCATCCTTCTGATAGTTTCCTTCTCTTTCTTTATACCAAATCCTATACATGGAAGTTGGGATATATCCTCAGAGATAAATCCCCTAAAACAATGAAATAATCCCAAGAGGTGTCTACAATGATTGAATACAACCTTTCATCATCTAAAGTCGAACCTTCCTCAGCCCCAAGAGTCAAAATGGATGTTAAACTTAAGATATTCCAAAATGTTGAACCTACCTTATACATTAACATTGTCCTGGATAAGTTACAACTAACTATAGATGGCACGGTAAACACCCAAGAGAAAATGATTAATAGGATTTCCAACCTAGAAAGAAATCAATAACAAGACCCTAGGGTTCCTTACAAAGGGAAATTTCAAAAAGGGAACCAAGTTTTTAGACCAAATAATGATCAAGAGGTTCCCAATAATTTATCCCTTTCAAATGTAGTAGATGAAAAACCTTGGTGCTTACAATGTAATGAGTCACATTAGGAGCATGACTGTCCTTTCAACAATGATGATCATGACCAAGTAAACATTGTTAACCATACCAATGAAAATCCTCAATATTGCCTTAACTTTACACTTGAAGAACATAAAGAAGGAATAAAGGAAGAAACAAGGAAGGATAGGATCGAGGTGATAAATAACCTTGACCAAGAATCAAGAGAAAAGTTGAAGAAGCAAGAATTCAAAGTATATACTAGGAAAATAAGAATGGGCCAACGTCTCTCTACTAGTCCAGTGATTTCACAAAAATAACTCCACCCATGAACATACTTCCTCCTGATAATCCTCCCAAGACTAAAAAACTGGATTTGAACTTTGACTTTGAAGGTGCACTACAAATTATGCACGTGACCATCCTTTTGAGAGAAGTCATCAAAGTCCCATCTGTAAAGGAAAGGTTCGAGAATTTTTTCAAAAGTTCAGATGGACCAATTGACCCTCTTATCATGTTACAAGAAGATCACTTTAGGGTTCATTATGATGGACATGCACCTTTCTTCATGACCTTGTTCATTAATAACAAATTCCTTAACTATTGTATGCTTTATTCAAGGATAGGTGCTAACATGATGTCTTTGAAGGTCATGGAAAAATTATGCCTAAAGTTCACATGGCCTTACATGAATGGATTTGGTTTTGATTCCAGGGCCATACCCACTCATGGGGTAGTTGAGAATGTTGAAGTATTCCTTGGAAGATACCCCCAATGAGTTATCCAGATGGATATTGTGGTGGTGGACGTCACTGATGTGTGGGGAATGCTATTATACAGGAAGTTTGTTGCAATTTTGGGAGGCACCTTAGATATGGATCTCACTTATATTAATCTGCCTATGAATGATGGAAAAATGACATGCATCCCTAATGTGCCAATGACCAAGGTCCATGTGCGAGAAATTGGTAATGATGTTGGAACTAATGAGACACATGAACCAATCAAAGAGATTCTTCCTATATTTTCCCCTGATGATTTTCTTTTTGCTTCAGAGGAAGACTTTGATCAAATACAATGGCCAAAAAAGGAGGAGTATCAACAAATCCTAAAAAAATATAGGGACAAATAAGTCGGGGCTGTCAAATTATTAAAGAAAGGAGAAGATGACATATTGATCCGACCATCCCAACAATAAGCCTTCACAACAGATTCCCACCCTCCTCCCTCAAAACAATTCACTAGGTTTGTGCGAGAGACAACCAAATTTAAGACCAAGGATTACAAGGAGGGAGATAAGATTTGGATGTGGGATACAAAGAAGGGGGAGCCTACTAATGTCAAAGGGAGTGCACAATTTTTTCTTGGAACATTTAGAGTTGGAAGAAATCTAGTCAATGATGCCATCTATTTATCCACAATGGAAGAAAGAAGACGTCCATTACCGATTGGGGGACACCTACCTAAACCCCATAAGGGGGAAGAAACTTGAATTCATAGGTAAGTTCAGGTAAGTAGGTAGGAATTTTTCATTTATTGTGTATACCATTCTCATTTCATGCTTCAGTAGTTGTATTTCCATTTGTACATATGATTGTTTACTTTTATTTAATTATATCATATGTGAGCCAGGGGTGATATCACCACCCCAAATGATTACTAATCAATCTTGTTGAGATCTATTAGGTCACAGGTCATACCAGATATGTTAATGTTCTCATGTGCTCTATGGTGAGCACATGTCCTCGAGTTGGAGCCAGATGTTATTCCCTATCCTATGGATAACTAAGGAGATTATGTCTTGAGTCCCACATGTCCTATACATAGAGTACCGAGAGCCATATTGACTTGATCCTAGCCCTGGAGGGCCCATCCTTCTTCATCAACACCTCTATTCTTTCAACAAAAACAACATCCATCCCATCGGCATGGTTCTGAAGTAGCAATGGGTCTTTCTTTATGAGGTAATGAGTCCAGGTATCATGGTATGTGTCACTTTGATTATCAAAACATTTTAATATGTGCATTTAATTCTCTTTTGATTAATGGCATGTTCTTGGACTTTATTCCTTTTGACTTGTCCATACCCGGGGGGGATGAAAAAAGTTTGTAGCAAGATTGTTCCCCTAGGATTGATTTTCCACTGGGTGGGTTTATGAAAGGTCATCCTCCATTCCTATCATATTTATCACTTTTCATCATTTTCCCTCTCATATTTCCCCTACATTGGTTTGAGCATTGGGTTTTCCAAGCTAGTAAGGGTTGTACCTTGCCTTATGGAAAGAAGGGATAAAGGCCCAGAGGGTAAAAGTAGATGGAAAAAGTTAAAATCCAAATATCAAAACCTTGAGATGATTTTCCCAGGGATCCCCAAGAAATAAATAAAAGTCTTCTCAACAAGAAAAATAGGGGATCCATACAAAATATAAAACTCAAGACTTAGTTGGTGGATAGGGGCTCTCATAACGAGCCAACCTATTAGTTCCATGGGCATGTAGCGGTATGGAACTACTATTCATATAGTCACCACACTAGGGAAGTGGCTCTTGGTGGCATACCCGAGAGTAATGGGGTCTCATCATGAGCCATCCTTCTCATCTTCGTGAAATTCTTGTGGGTAACACTATCACCATTGGTCACCATGCCAGGGAAGTGTCCCCCATATATTCTCTTGAAATAAAAATAAATAAGATAAAAAGTAATAAGGAATTGAATGGGCTAGTAAATAATTAAATCCATGACAAGATTCAACTCACTCTCTTGAGAGACACCCACAGGTAAGACTTACATTTCCCTGTCATCACCGAACCCCTTTCCCAAACATCCCCACACCATATCATGCAATGACATGGCCTAGATTGGTATTCACCTGGAAATGCCCCACACCTAAGGAGAATTGACCCAATAAAATGTCCTTGAACCCTCTCCAAACATGGCTTGTAGAATAGAAAAACATATTTGAGCACTTGTTTGGGAAAAGGGGGGTTTATGGACATGTTTGGGTAACATGATTATTAGATGTGATTGAAATTTCTATGATCCTTGTGACTTATGAGCCCATGGAGGGAATAATGGTTGTTGATGCAAGATCACATCTAATGGAAAGGTATATATGGGGAGATGATTAGATTAGACCTCCATAGGGTTGAAATCCCACTAGATGGATGTTGAGACTCAAGTTAGGGGAAGACATATACTAGAGGCTTGCACCGGAGAGAGAGGAGGATGTTCCACCAGAGACATCTTGGCAGGCCTGGACCCAGGGGGTCTTGCATTTCCCCTTGAATGTTGGCCTTGGAAGGCCCATGACATCACCTCTATTACCCTTTACATCACCCAATTTCATATGGACACGATGGACGAAGTTGTGTGCCAAGTGGCACATGTGGCATGATCCAGAGCACTTGGAAGGCCTAACGTTTTTCTCCTCGAGGCCAACATCTCACCTGGGCGACCCAGCATTAGCCTAGAAGGGAATGATGTCACCTCTCTCGCATGTTTTAGGGTTTAATTTATCAATTTTATGTAAAAAATTGGATATTTGATGTAATTCGACATGTCATCCTTTTTTACCTAATTTTGTAATTAAAGGTTATTTGGATTGTATAAATAAGGGATTAATCCCTTGTATTTTTTCATCATTCTTTCACTCACACAAGTGAGGTCTCAAATTATCCCTCTTTAAGGCTTATTGGCATAAATTAAGTGGCTTGCAACTCTTGGAGGAGGCTTGTCTTGGTGTATTTTGGCATTTTTTTGGTGGAAAATATTCAACTAGGGCATATTGCTAGATTATTCTTGGTGAATGTAAGTGAAAATCTGCAATTATTATTTCTTTGAATGGTTATAGTATCTTTTACTTTTCATTTACTAAGATTATGAAATTGCTAGTGTAAAACACTAGGAGATTAAGCACATGTTATTGTCCTTGTCTCAATAGCTATGCACCTACTACATTTTTCTAGAAGACATATCCATTGAAGCATGTGCTAGAGCCCTACCTTTGTAGCACTCTAACACCATTGCTTCATCAAGATTTTATTTATCTCAAGCTTGAGCTAAAGAAGAAGGAAAACCGCTAGAGCCTAGGGTTACCTACTTCCTAGTAGTCGTTTTCCTTCTAGGGTTTGTTGATTAAGGCCTTGGGTTACCAACACCTCAACCATTCTCCCTCTTGTCTTTGGATCACACATTATCATTTGTTTCCTTCAAATATTGTTTCTACAAAAAGTGACTCCATTAGCCCTAGAGACATTGGTTTATACCTTATACTTGGTTGTTTGATGAAAACAACCCCCAAACCATTTACCTCAATCTATTTGTGAACTACTCCTAACCCTAGATTAGACTAATCTACTAACATTATTGGTGTTGTTACAAAAGTAAGCTACAACCATAGATTGCAACATTAAAAGCTCTTAAAAGAAATTGTTAAAGTTGATTTTTACATTGCCTTCATAGATTTTGACAAGTGCTAGCATATTGCTAATTCTAGATTACTATTTTGTTTCATTTTGAATCTTATTCGAGGTTTAATTGTGAAGCTATTAATATATATATATATTTCTATTCTAATTTTTTGTTTGCTTCATATTATACATCAACTTATTTCTTTTATTGAAAGTCCAAGGTTTTACGAAGCTCTAACATCAATTGTTACTTGAAAAATAGTGTTTTCTTATTGTCTTTTTCTGGGAAGGTACACTTGAGCATATCTTTGCTTCATATTGTTAAACCCTTGGGACTTTCTGATCGGTGTGACTTGTGAGAGGGGGAAATTTTTCTTGATACCATTACTTTTTCCATCTCAAACCCCTAGGTCATTCGGGACGTCTCTCCTGGTATTTCACCCATAAAGAGAAAGAGGTGTCTTATTTAGGTGATAGTGATAGGAAAACCTCATGTTATGCCAATTTACCATACACTTTCTTTTGGATTTTGGGTAAATACAAATTGTGCGATAAATGATACCTTCTTGGAGAGTGTGAATACAAAAAAAAAACAAACATTGATTACCACAAAGACTCACCACTAGAGGTTTTCTATGTTGACCCACAACCTTTATGCCACATATGTATGTTTGTTTTAACTCAATTTCCACTATGAGAAAATGATTAATGACATCAACCCTTAGTCCTTCATGAATCCTCTTACGAAGTCCACCATTTTTTTTTATGAAAGAATACTTGACAGACATCTATAGTAGGAATACAAAAATAGGAAAAAGGGAATTGATGGCATAGAATTATTGACGCTACAAAAAAAAAAAAAAGTTAGATTGAAACATTACTCACCAATACAACCACATTACCAATACACAAAATCCCTAAAATCTAGTGGATTTTATGGTAGAGAATTTCGTTTACTTCAACCACCAAGAAGAATTCCTAGTTAAGGCCATCACAAGCTTTGTACATGTTCTATTTAATATACAAAAATTACACATCATTTTTCTTGTTGAGTGGAGGACTTCATCCTTAACTCTAATGTTGTATAAAATATTCCTTCCATGCATTACAAAATCTATTTAATTCTTTAAGAAGAAGCAATACATGAAAAGAAATTGGCCTTCTTGCAAGACGTTTGGAAATTATTTTATAGCTAACATTGCAGAAATAAATAAAGGTTTTTAGTTTGTTTGTGACTATGTAATACAAACTGAGGTAATATCCATACACAATAAATAGCGATATTTCAAATGTGTGTAAATTTTGTGTTCTTGTACTACCGAAACGATTTGAAAACCATGGACATTATGAGAGTATAGACAGTGAGAAGGGAATTGAGAAGCACCACATAAAATTTGATAGATGCAAATCAAAGTCAAGGAAATCATATCAAACAAAATATTCAATATAACTAAATTTGATCTATAAATTGTTGTGGATATTCTGCTAGACAACAAATCTAATAAAATAATGGAATTTACTACGAACATTAATTTCCTTTAGATCTTTAATTTTTTAATTAATATTTTTTTGCATAAATAGTTGAAATGCGAAAAAATATATAACATAAATAAATACTCACACATCATCTACAAATAAAGAGAATATATAACTTGGGAAACCCAATACAGGAAAAAATTCAACTAAAAGGTAATACCACTTTTCTCAAGAGGTCTAAAATAGTGTTGAGAAAATTTTGAGCCCATAAAATTTCAAATCACAATTTCCCAAACTAGAAACTGCCATTAAAATGATTCTGGAAGCTCATTCGTCCAATCTAAATCAAAATGAATGTTAATAATCGTCCAATCTAAATCAAAATGAATGTTAATAAATTTGTAAACAATAAAATTGAAATTGAATGGTTAATATATATGCATTACTCCATACAAAATTTGAATATAATCTTATTAATTCTACAAGGAAATCGCATCATACATAGATTAATAGAAACCATTTAAAATATTATACTATAAATTTTAAGAGAGGCCGTGTTATTAAAAATAATAATAGAGAGGCAGTGTTATTAAAAATAATAATATAAGTAAAACCACTTTTAAAGAATTTATAAGTAAAACTATTAATTATGTCAAAAGGCATATACCTATTGGTAATGGACAGATTTAATAGGTTTTTAGTTCTTAATACGTTTTTTATGGATGAGATTAAATATAACTAGAATATTCTTAGTCGTCACAATAAATAAATGGCTCTGATTTCATCCATTAAGTTCCTAGCTGTTATAAAGACATCCATTTATATGTTTACTTTTTTACATTTACCTAATTGTGTTTAAAAATTACTCTTGACTCTCGAGATAGTCGTTTACGGGGTCCATTATTAATAACTGTTGATACTTCCAAGATCATATGACCAGGGAAGGCCGTTGCTTTATCAAATGACGCGCATTTTTCTAGCAGAGTGTTTGACGGTGACAGTGTCCAAACTCCATGCGAATTCATATACAGACTTTGTTGTTAAACCACGACATGAACGAATGCCATTAGATCCAGTGCCAATATATGGATTAAACAGTCGGCGACATTCAACACATTCAAGAAAGGCCGATCGACGACGATAGGTTGTTTAGGGACGCAGACAGGTCGAAATCCTTTAGAAGTACCGTCGCCAGCGGTCTTGTGTAGTCGAAAGGCTGCTGCAATGAATTTGATTTGGTTTTAATATGTCTTTTGGTGTTAATCAGCCACCTAATTGTGGCTGTGCTAATAATAATATAATTAAAACTACTTCTAAGGAATTCATATCTTTCAAAAATATATTAGAAGGAAATCATTTTCAAAGAAGTCATAACTTGTGGAAATTTTAATAGAAGGTAATCAATTTCAAAGATTCTTAACATACAGAATTTTAAAAGAAAGAAATTAATTTCAAAGAAATTGTATACGATACAGATGGTATTATTAAAACTAGTTCTAAGGAATTCATATCTTTCAAAAATATAATAGAAGGAAGTCATTTTCAAAGAATTCATAGCTTGCGGAAATTCTAATAGAAGGTAATCAATTTCAAAGATTCATAACCTACAGAATTTTAAGAGAAAGAAATTAATTTCAAAGAAATTGTATATGATACAGATGGATGTTAGTATTCACACTTACACTATACGTAAATTTAAATGGAATCCATTTGATTTCAAAGATATTTTGAACATAAAGTTGTGACTATGGGCATCATCACATTATTCCATATAAAAAATCACTAGAATAAATTTGGACTATCAAATATATACTAATATGTGGATGTTATTATCCACACTTACACTATACATAAATTTAAATGGAATCCATTTGATTTCAAAGATATTTTGAACATAAAGTTTTGACTATGGGCATCATCACATTACTCCATATAAAAATTCACTAGAATAAATTTCGACTATCAAATATATACTAATATAATGAAAAATATGTGCTTGTCGCTTACTAGTGAGAATGAATTAAAAATAAAATCAATACTAGTACTGTAGATTACAAGTCCTAACGTTAGTGCATCATAGGTTTATGAGGGGTGAGAATGAGATTGTATGACTTTACATTACTTTCAATTCACTTATTTGTTCAAAATAAATATCATATAATTTTTTCAATAATGAAAGTAATTTAATCACTTTTTCCAATTTTGCTTTATATTTATATTGAAATATAAATTGATCTTTTACAATCTAACCATAATCAAAATGCCCAGATACATCCAAAATGTGCACGATAATGTGCTCAAAAAACATTCCACCACTAGCAACGAGATAACAAAATAACCCAGTCTGTGCTAAGTTCCCGATACATGATTATAAATAGCCTCCACAATGGATTTGAACTAGTAAAGAACCTATCAATGCACACCAAAAATACAAAAGTCTCATATTATTCCGCCCACTAGACTCCCAAAAAAAAAGGTATTGAGAAAAACATCAATACTTCTAGTAAAGATCTAAAAACATATGAGAACCCTCATGGTCCTATTTACATTTACAATAGACAATTTTCCCGGGAACCTTAAGGAGTGCTTGTTTAGATAGGCCATTTGCTTTTGTATTTTCTTCTCTATACACATGCAAGAAAGTGGAAAAGCTTGATAATTTCAATAAGTCTATCCTTCCAGCACTCCATTGAGACAACCTGAAGACATCCCTTTCCCTGCAGCCAATCAATGACGATATTTGGATCCCATTGTACAAGAAGCTCTGGAATATAAAGACGAGAAGCCAGAGTAAGAAGAGCCCATGCTCCCATCAAATCCTCTCTAGTATTAGTTCCAGGTCTGCAATTTATGGTCTATTTATAAGTTCGGTGCTCATTGATCCTTATAATGCCTCCATCCCCACTGTTTTGACCTGAAGAAAGAGCAGTCCCATCAAACCATGCAACCATTCCACCCAATGCAAGCCGAGAAGGCACCCTCCTCATAGACGGTGCTTTCAATTGTGATATGTAATCTCCCATGACTAATAAGGATAGGTACACCACCTTTTGAATGAAGAGAGATCTATCTTCAAAGATAGCATGATTTATTTCCAGCCATAAATACCAACAAATGAAAGCCGACAGACTTGGGTATGAATAATTAATCATTTTCCAATTTTTAAAGAACTCTGAAATAGAATTACCAGTCCACACCCCCGAGATTTTTATGGATGATATAACTCTTTTCCAAACTGCAAGCATGAATGAGCACTCAACAAACAGATGATACACTATTTCCTTTCTCTTCTTACACAAAATACAATAGCTTGGTCCAATAAAACCTCTATGTTGCAAGTTCTCCCATGTGATAATTTTATTCTCAGCCACCAACCAAGTAAAGAACTTTAGTTTTAATGGATAGTCCCAGAACCACAGTAACTTCCTCCATCCTCCAATCACAAAACTCTGTTTATTTTTTTCATTGGCCTCATATACATTTTTTTACTGATATCATCCCGGAGGAGTCACCACCTGTCCATTTTAGTTCGTCCGGCTTCATTAGTAGTTGTACACCAATTTTTATGAAAGAACAATGAAAATTCTTCCATTCCGATGTTAAATGCCTCTCTAATTCCAAATCAATACTAGTGAGCCAGTTGGAGAAAATCATTCCCGGACGAGGCGCACTTGGCCTGAAATAAGTAATACACTCCTTATAGATTTAGAGCAGTAATCAAATATCCAGATAGGATGGTCAAATCCCCCATACCCAGAATACAATATTTTCCAATAAAAATGGATTATCCCATCCCTAGACACCACGATAACTAGTGCAGGAGGATGTGAAAGGACTTGAGAAGATACTTACATGACTATGATCCTTTTTCCCCTATCCCAGATATCGTTCAGAGCTAGCACGCCACTGAAACAAAAGGGGACTATTTATATCCCAGATATCGTTCAGAGCTAGCACGCCACTGAAACAAAAGGGGACTATTTATATTTTAAGTCTCGATGCCATAATCCATCCAGCATCAATGCCCTAAAAAGGGTATTCTCCACCATATCTCTACTAAAACTAAACAGATTCCTCAACCCCCATTCCCCATACTTCTTTGGTCAAGCTATATGCTACCAGTTCCAAAGGTGGAATCCCTCAGGAGAAAACTCTTTTTTTTTTCCAGACCAAAGAAAGTTAAAGACCACTTGATGAATTCTATGGAGTATCGAGGATGATATATTAGTCAATGCCAACCAATATACTGGATGAATTTCTAAAACAACATTAATCAGGACTAGGCGACCCCCAATAGAAAGTCATCTATTGCACCAATGGCTTATTCGTTTTCCCATACTTAGCTATAAGCCAGTGCCAGTACTTGACTTTGTACCTGTCAATTTTTTAAAAATAACCAAGATACCTAAAGCCATCAGTAAGATCATGAAAATTGTAAATAAAAGAAGCTTTTAAAGTATCGAGGACTTGTTTTTGGACACCATACTGATGGAATGAGGTTTTTTGTGCATTTATAAAAAGACCAGTTGCACTCCAGAACATAGTCAATAGCCTTTTTATCTCTGTCCATTCTACTATACAGGATTTAGTCATAATAATGATGCCATCGACAAAAACAAGGTGGAATATCCTGATGATCCTTGATACCTTAATACATGTCAATAAACCTTCATCTTGGCTTCTTTTTAATGCTAGACTCAAACCTTCCATTACTAAAATGAATTGCAAGGGTGACAACGGGAACCCCTGTCTAAGCCCTCTTCCATTGTTAAAGAAGTCAGTTGGCTCTCCATTTATTAAAATCACAAAGGTAGTTGATGTAATACAACCCACAATCCACTTGGTCATCGGCAACCCAAAACCACTTTGTAAAAGAGCCAACCTAAGAAAATCCCAGCTTATACAATCATAAGATTTCTTTAAATCAATCTTAAGGTTTAAGGATTGTAATTTTTTCTTTTTGATACCGTGAAGGCACTCTTGTGCATTTCCAATGGCATTAATAATTTTCCTTCCTTTTAAAAACCCTAATTGCTCCTCTAATCGTGTGCGAGACATAATAGGTCTAATTTGCTTGGAAATAATCTTAGATATAATCTTATAGCAAAGATTGCACAGATCTATCAACCAAAAATCCCCAAATGTAGTAGGACCATTTATCTTTGGAATGAGTGCAATAAGTGTCAAGTTCAATCTTTTGTTCACCTCTCCAATTAATCGTGATTCCTTGACTTCCTCCAACAAATCATTTGCAACTAGATAAAAAAAATGTAGAAAGAACTCTACAGTCCACCCGTCGGGACTAGGAATCCTATCTTTGGTGAAGCCTCTTAGAACATATGGAACTTCCTCAATAGTGCATGTTTTTTCAAGTGTAAGTGCATCCTCCACAAAGACCATCCTAGGATAAAGAAACATAGAAGTAATCAGATCCTCGATCATGTTTTGAGTCGAGTCTTTATAGAAAGATCTAAAAAATATCAGCGCTTCATCCTTTATAGCCTCCTTCCTAGTATGAACCCAATCAGACTCATCCTTTACCTCCCACAAATGTTTTTTATTCCTTCCAAAACTGGTAAGCCGATGGAAAAATTTGGTATTTTTGTCCCCACACTATATCCACGTGGCCCTCCTCTTTTGGTGCCAACGTTCCTCATCAGCCAACAACAGTTTGTTTCATTCAGATTGAAGTGTTTTTAATTGTGGACTAGAATCATAACAATGATCATTCTCTAAGCTTTGTTTGGCGAGGTGGGAAATCTCCACTTCGATATTTTCAAAAGATCGAAGTTCATTTTTTTTCCTAACCACTGTCCAATTCTTCACTCAGGATTTTATCTTAATTAGCTTTCTAGTCAGTTTGTTTTGAGCTCCTTCCACCTTTGAATCTTGATGATTACTTCACACATCCCGGACGAGATCACCAAATGACTCGTATTTCAAAAAAGTTGGGTTAAATTTAAATGGATATGCTACAGGATTAAAAATATAATCCAATTGGAAAAGCATAGGTGCATGATCAGAAATAAATGGGAGTTCCACCCATGGTCCGTACCTTATAGAGTCATTAAGAATAGATTATGAAGCATAAACCATGTCTAATCTCTTTTGAATCCCATCCACCCCACTTCTATTGTTTCACCAAGTTGTCAACACCTCCGTAGGAACAACATCCACCAAATGATTGTTAGCAAATAGATCTTTGAAACAAATCGTTAGTTGATCGATTAAGGTCGTCGCCCCCCACACTTAATGTATACTCATAGAGAATTTCAAACCCCCTATGAGAATAAGATCACTCTGAGGAAGAAATCCCTTATCTTCCACCTGTTCCCAAAACATTTTGCGCCCGATACACGACCCATAAATATTTATTAATCATATCTTTCTTTTTTCAGGAATGTGAGAACCTGTCAATAAGATTCCACCAACACACAGATAAAGTTGCAACTCAAATACATTAGGATTCCATGCCATCGGAAGTCCACCCGACTTCCCTACGGAACTGAATACACTGTTCATCCAAGTAGGACATAGTGAATTCATAAACTTCCTAGTCTTTTCTTCAACAACTAAAGGCTCTTGGAAGAAAATTATGTCCAGATTTGTATTGGAAAGAAGTCTATGCATGGAAGAAAATTTTAGAGAGCTTGGCACCCCTCTGATGTTCAGGGAGAGGAGGATCATGATTTATTCCTTGTAAGGGATTTCACGCCTCTAAGCTCCCCCATATCAAGAGAAGATACATAATGTTCATCAAAAACTGGTGGTTGTAGCCCTTGCTTCTTTCAGAAACTTGGGGTTTTGATAAGTAAGACCTCTATGCCTAGACCCCACTACCAAGAAAGAGCTTTCCTCTGGCTTTATCCCACAAAATTTTGGTTCTACCCATTATCATAGACCGAGTTACCATGTTGGGTTTCCATGCCCCAAAAGGTTTGTAAAGGAGTAGGGATAATGGTCTCCCTAAGAGTCAGGATCAAGGAATCAATTACAAGATCCAGATTCAGATCTGACACTAATTGATTAGTAGTCGGTAAGGTGGAAACATCCCTATCCAAGGAAGTTTGTAACAAAGATACTTCTAGTGTGGAAGCATAGATAACAACATGAGTTGGTAAAGAAGGATTCCTATCATAACCAAGGGAGGGAAAACTAGGGACAAAGGTATCCTTTTTTTTATAGTCATCTTCAATAGAAGGCACTAGGACTGATGGGAAAGATTTATCTAGGAAATCCCATTCCCACAATGATAGTTTAATAAATAACGCAAGACATAAGGACTTTAACTTACCTATGAAAGAATCTGATAAAGTTCTAGATGAAACTTTAGTGCTCCTAGAAGTACAAAATCTCGGCTCTTCGGAGTCCTCTTCACACATATACAAATATTTTGTGCAGGTATCCAATGAATCCTCCAACGTAGATGTCCCATCCATCTATAGGTTGAGAAACGGAAGGGTAAAACCTAATAATCCAAACCTTTCATTGTGACCTGACCATGCCACTGTAATTCTAATGAGTCCATAATACCTACATGTATATCCAATTCAACTAAAACTCTCACCATGCGCTTATCTAGAGATAGTAGAAAAACTTCATAGACCTTCGAAAAATGACCTAAAAGTTTCCCAATAGCCTCCAAGGCATTTTTGTTCCATATGTAAAGTGGCAATCCTTGAAGCAAGAACCAAACATGGAGATAGATAAAATATTTTGTAGCAGGGTCGAAGTGATTTCTCCAACTCTTCAACAAGATGGTACCACCCTCAAAATCCAAAAAATGGTTTAGGATAAGCTCAACATCCTCCAAAATTTTAGAAACCAGTTCAAACCACCCACAAGGAAGGGTCAGGAACTCCGACATATAGCCAATAAGTGGAAACCAAGTCACCTACATCGACTTCAATAAAGAGATATTGCTCTGAGTCTTGTAGGAAAACCTCCCTAACAATGCACATAGGGAAAGTTGGCAGGTCTCCTCCAACCCCACATCCATCCCAATAACAAGGCGTCGATGCACCCTCTTAGGTTTCCAAGCCCACACACTTTTCTTGTGCATGGAATCCTTCATGCATAAATTCCCCTGCTGTGAACTCGCCAGGAAGTGGTCGTTCGACACTCGAGTGTGCACCCTCTAAGTGCCCGTCCCAAGGTTTTTATTACTAGTTTCGAGCCCCTCCCCACCAAGCCTATAAAACAACTCTTTACTAAGACTAGGGGCCAAGGGGTTCTGTAACATATCTTGACTAATTCCAGATGCACTCGATGGGAGGTCCTTTGGTAAACAATGGGAAGGAGAGTGAAGTAAAGTCTTTACGGAGGGTAACGAAGGCTCATTTAATGAACACCCACCAGATTTTAATTTACACAGTTCATCAACTGTGGTGAAAATACCCTCCTGCACCCATTCCTCCTCGTCTGATGCACCCATGAGGGCGTTGACCTCATGTTCCATACCATAGAACTCACCAATGAAAAAATGCTCTTCCATCATAGAAAACGAGTTAGATCATGCAGTGGGACCAGACCCCGAGATCGCAACCGATGGAAAGGGTAGTTAAGGATTTAATGATGATTGAAATACTAGGCACACTCTCAGTTATCAATTAAGAACGTTAGTGAAAAGTCGTCAGATAACTGGGACTCCAAGTTTGATCCTAATAGTGTAAAAACACTATCCTCCATCACTTCCCACTAACCCACTCCCAGCTAAAAACCCCACCATCCCATAAATTAACAAAAATTATTAACAAGTAAGTCTAGATATAAAATTAATGTGACTACCCCCCAGAGGACCCTATATGTGAATGAGAACATTAATTGCCTTCATACCCAAATGCCAGTTACTAAAAAAATGAATCCGCCATTAAAACCTTCATACAAATGTTCTGACTTCAACAAAAAATAGTAACCCAACACTTCCCTATTAAAAAAAACCCCTTCAACCATCAACATGTGAATGTATCGATAATTATCCATATATATTGTTCCAACCTTCAACTTCTCCATACATTTAAAGAGTTATTTTTCAATGAGTACCGAGAGTTCCATGTTCATGCATCCATTCAAACATCCAAATTTGTTGGTTGGGGTATCATTCGGATTATACTGAGAAAGAAATGAAAGCATAGATACCGTCAAGAAACAAAGAGAGATATTGCAAGAACAAAGTGATAAAATTAAATCATATTTTATTAATGAATGGAATACAAAAGACTATAAAAAGCAAAGCACACAAACTAGCTAGAATGGTGGTATCTTATCCATGAAGAGAGAGATGTGTCAGCTACATTATTTCACAAGAAGATGATTACAATGAGGTTGCAAATTCCTTTTAACATAAAAAAATCAATGATAAACCCTCATCATATAAAACCCTAACACCAAAAGATGAAAATCCAAAAGGTTTGTGGGATCATATGTGGATACTTGATATGTCAACTTCCTGGGGGAATAACGTTTGCATAAGATATTCATTTGGGGCACTTGATTGCCAATTAGAAAGGTATATATGATAAGTAAACATTTCGAATGATCCAAAATATTCTTTCATATAGATGTTGGGAGATGATGTGCCAAAAAACATTGTTTAGGTCTTGAAAATGACCCTTGAAGTTTGGGACCTGAAAAACTATAGAAAAATGGCTAGGATATGGAACCCTTATGAATTAGTTGAACATGTGAGTGCTCGCCACTATGCACATGGATAATTCCTCCCTCTTTAAAAAGAAATGGTCTCCATTTCATAAATTGCTCCATCATATGGAGAAACTTCTTCTCAATCTGACACCTGGTGAGACACTTTCCCTAGTGAAGAAGATGACCTACTTTGACAAACAGATAGAGTTGGGTGTTTTGTTGGTGGATTCCCTTCATATTTATGTCCATGGACCATCATATGATCAACTATTTCCTGCTCAATACAACCAATATTGAGTTATATAGGGGATATGTTCTCAATTGCATCCAAAGTGTCCATGAAAGGTGGAAAATATGGTCAAAGTAGTTCCACATTAAATACGAGGTGAAAGCTAATGAAAGGGGTATACATAACTACAAATGATTTTCTCCCATACCCTTAGTGATGGTTTAAGTCTCATATCATAGTGGTTTTAGATTTTAATGGGGTTGAGTGAGGCATTTTTTCTGCAAATGTAGGCATACCTAATATCCCACCTGAAACTTGTGTGGTACTTGATGTTGATCATGGTGCTACTTTTACTTTTCACTGATTTTTTTCAAAATATCATGAAATTTTTATTGGATGTATTGGATCTGTTTAAAAAAAATTCCTACTCGATCAGACTTGGTCTAATCATGGGGGGATGCATCTTTTGCGGATGTAATGGGAAAATCTAGGTCAATGGGGACTAATGGTTGGAACCCCAAGAACACCTAAAAAGGGTAAATAGTTGTGGAGGGATATGTTTTATATAGAATAAACATAATGAAGGATCCTATCCCATGTGTGAGGATGTTTGGAATTGTACATCCTTAGGATATGCAAAATTATCTTATGGAACACCTTTATTTGTCTATTATTCCATGGGCAAAAGGTAGTCAATTTGGTCACCTTGGTATCCATCATTGACCATAGGATGGAACATAAATTAATCGAAAACATACTATCTTGATATAAAATAGTGATTCGTGGGAGCCTAAACTAAACCGAAGCATGCTAAAAGACTAGGTTAGTAGTGGCCTCGACTATGATACTCTTCTTGTAGGGTGTCAATACTTCCATATTATAGAATCGATCAATGACCACCAAGACATGGTCATTAATATGATTTTTTGAAGGTAGACTAGACATGTAATCCATGAAGATGGACTCCTAAGACATACAAACAGTAGGAATAGGGGTGTATATCCTCTATTTCTTACTGGAAGGTTTAGAAATGGTGCAAGCAATGTAAAATATAATATACTTGATGACATCTTATCGAACCTTCAAAAAATAAAAAATTGTTTGTAGCACTTCCACTTCTTTTTCCAAGATAAACTATCTTGTCGGTCGACTATAATGCGATTCTAAAATCGGATTTGCACGCTCTCTTAAAGGAACACAAAGATGCCCCAAATGGAATCATAGTCCATTCTAGAGATGAAACTATGGAATTGGTTTTCCTACGCTCATTGTTTGATAGGTAGTAGAAAATTCAATCACTATTGTATAATTATGGCCACTGGGAGGTCTTACGCTCATAGGATTTAAGAATTGTGATTAATGCCACAATTGAGGGTCGATTGAGGCAGTCTCTAACATGGTTGGTGCTTCCCTTTTTCTACATAATGTCCAAGCGAAATTCCTACAGGTACATGGAACACTTCTGATGGTGACTGTTATCCCCGATATCTAGGGATAACTAGGAGATCATGTCTCGAGGCCCACATGATCCCAGACATAAGGTCTGAGAGCCCGGTCGACCAGGCATGGCCCTTGGGGCCATCTTTCTTCTTCTAAAACCATACCTGCTTGTCACACCCGGTGATTACTGACCTCCATCACCTCTGGAAGCTTGGACTTGCATCAAAGACTCTTGCTCCATGAAATTAATTGGTCCAGGTATCATGGTATGTCATATTTTATCATTATAACCCCAACTTTCTTATGTATGCATTAGATCTCTTTCATTTGGAGATAGCGCTTGGATCTTACACTAATCCTATGACCATTGCAGGAGTTGGTGATTAGGGTAGCTTAGCAAGTTATTCATGGGTTTTGGTTAGCCATAGGGGGTTTTATAGCGGAGTCATCGTCCACTCCACTCATATTATCACTCTTACAACTTAAAACCCGCTCATCAGTGTTCCATTTCCCCTAGTCAGGCCATTGGGATGACCATCGAGGTACATCATCTTGTGGGAAGAAGGGCTAAGGCCCAGAGGGTAAAAGCAGTAGGAAAAAGATAAAATCCATGGAAAAATAGAAACTAGGAGGTGCATGCGGGGGATCCCGAGAGAGCAATAAAAACCTCGATAAGAAACTAAAAGGGACCCTAAGAAAATGATAAATAAATAAGAAGACAAGACCAACCAAAGAGGGATGGGAGGTCTCATCCAGTAGAGCCATTATGTTCCATAGGTATTTGTGAGGTATGACATTACCCACCATCGGTCCTGGAAACCCGAGGCCGTTGACAACTGGTTATAGCATGGCTGAGAGGTCTCATCAGAGCCAACCTTCTCATTTCTCTTGAAAGATACTAGTGGGTATCTTGTCATCTCAGCCCACCAAGCCAAAGGCGTCTCTTACCGTCCAAGGCTTGTAGTAAAAATGCAAATAAAGAAGAAATACAAAAGGGCTTGGAAGCGATGCATCCATGGCCAGTACAACTTCACTCCTACAAAGAAACCACAGGCGACATGGCCCTAGGTCCCCGACTGACTAGACATCCCTAAAACCACTTCACATCACTATACATGGTTGAATAACCCTTTGAGGAAACTTTACATTTCTTGTGGATATTAGCCCAATAGGTTTCCCTTTTGGACTCCTTAGCATTGTATAGATCGGAGTGCATGTAATGTCTTTGAGCACCAAATTTGTTAGGGATTTTATGCATATATTTGATAATTTTAATGATGAGATGTGATTTACATTGCTACCGATGTCTAGGGCCGATGAGCCCACAGGCATTAGTCTTTGTCTGCGGGACCATTCAGGGCCGAGGTACGGAAGGTCGGTGCATGGGAGATGATTAGTTGAGACCTCCATATAGCTAAAAGCCAGTAGATAGACGTTGGGATGGCGAGGCGGAGGAGTTTTGTGACGAGCCGATACACATAGAAGAGGCAGCCCTCATCGGGGATGTTTTGGCGGGCAGCCTATAGGATCAACCCTTGCGGATGAGGCGATTGACCTAGCTGGATTGGGCATACTTGAGCTAGTTGGACCTTCACGGAAGCTAGAGGCTTTGTTAGGCTTGTTTAGCACATAGCATGCTGTTGAGGGAGCCCGAGGGGGCCAGCGATACAGTTACAGGGTGGTGATTTTGCCCTAAAAGGTCCAACTTCTCCCCTAAAGGGGCCTGGCGTCTCATTATTAAGCTCATTTTTTGGCATTTTAGCATGTAAAAGTGACGATGATTAAGATATTGTAATGTCAACCATGTCGGTTTCATTGACCTATTTTTGTAAATTAAAGGGTCAAGAGATCATATAAGAGGACGTTGCCTCTTCATTTTATGAAGAACATAACTTGCTCTCATTTGAAAGGTGATTCTTTAGCTCTTGTTCTTGGCTTATTTTCTCTTGGAAGGTGGTAAGCAACCTCTTGGGAGGATTATTTTTGGCAAAGTGGTGCTTTTGTATGCTATTGGAAGGTTTACAACTAGGGGGAGGATTAATGTTTCTTCATGAAATTGTAAGTGTATTCTCTTCAAAACTTCTTGAGTGAATGGTTGTTGTTTAACATTTGCATTTATTGTTATCTTGTTGTAATTTGCTTAATCTTTGAAACCCTAGGGGCCAGCACTAAGTAGGTTGTGGCTTTATGTCCCATAGCAGCCAGACTTATAACCATTGGTTTTGGGGTTTAGCCCTAACCACCATGGCTACAATAGCCATCTCTTGTGGAGCTAGTTTTAAGCATGGAAGTGTAGCAGAGAAGAGGTCCTAGACCTGGTGGAAGGTTTACACCTAGGGTTTCCTTCTGGGGTTTTGAAAAGCCTTTCCATAACAACACTTTTCAGCCAAATTTATGCTTCTAAGCTAGCAAGTTTATATACCAAGAAGAGTGGAGGAGAATTAGCTCAGGCTAGCTTTGCTTCTACACCTAGGTAAGCCATATATAGCTTCTTAGGGTTTTAGGGTTTTGTGGCCTTGCTATAGCAACACCATCAAACCCTAGCTCTCTTGTATTTAAGTTTGAACCCTTCCTAAACCATTAGTCCACATCTCCATTGACTCCATTAACCCAAGGCACTAGTCTAGAACTCTTGCTTGAGCTTGTTATACCTTAAATTCTTTCAAACTACTTCTAAAATTGCAGCCCTACTAACCTAAGCGTCTAACCCTAGCTAGTTTAAGACTAACCCTAATTTGATAACGTTTGGCCTTAAATGCTTTGCTTGGATGAAGGTCGCGACCCTCTTATCTCTTATAGCCAAGTAGTTGGTTTTATCTCTTTTTCTTTGGTTGAATTTGTCCAAGCGTCCACATCTATACATACAAGCTAACCTGCAGAACAACAAAACCTTTATAGGGTTGACGTCATACCCTTTGATCTTTGTTGTTTATACCCCTCAAGCGTTGTGACATTTGAAGAACTCTAATCAGTTGACATTGAGTTATTGATAGCATATCTAAGTTTATTTGACAAAGCGTTCCACTCAATTGTCCCTGGTACGGCTGCTAAAATTATTAAGCATACGGCTGATCATACTCCTTGTAGCATATTTTGTATAGGTGACGCAGCAGTATATTGCATGTGAGCTAAATTGATATATTTATTGCATTAATGATATAATACAAGGTCTAATATTGAAACATTAGATACTTATTTCTTATGATTTGTTGAAGAAGTGATATCAACTATTTGACTTTATTTAGCAATTATTGACTTCGTAAACAATAGCATTTGATCGGTAGCTCCTATACATGTTAAAGGATAGTCATTGATTTCTTGAAGTACTAATCCATTGCAGCATATTCTAGTTGTATTTGTTTTGTCACGCAAACAGGTGCAATCATCAGAGTGGATTATTCTCAACGACTATCTCATCTTGAAGCGTGATGATATGTGGAAGGGAACTTCTTTGACTTAGTCCTTTACCCTTCAGCCTTTCATTAAACCAGATTGCATTAGGGACGTCTGCCTTAAGGTATTTGAAGAGGACCTCCTAGATGAGAAAAACCCATGAGGTGACGATTAGATTGGAATTGCAGCTCATGCATGGGTTTCCAAGCCCTGACTCAAGATGCTTTAAACCTTTTCAAACTGCGTGCGATAACGATTGACCATTTGCAGCTAAAATTTCCTCATGTTTCAATCAATTGCTGAGGCCCATCAGCCGGTGTGGATGCTTTCGTTTTCTTTCCAGGAATGCTTGAATTTATTTGAGAATTTTAATGCATGTACAATGGAGTACATTTTGTTTTCGTGGGTGGGTATCTTTCCCAAACATCGCTGCTATTTTCATGGTGGAAATTTGATAGTCCAACTTTGGATGGCCATGGTAAAATTGAGTACTCCACCAATCGTAATATGAAGCATCTATCACCAGAATTTGTCAAATCCATTGTTTCGATTTATGGAAAAATAAGGACGGTGTTGGTAGAGATGAGATTTGAAATCCTTGATTCTTGTTGTTGTGACAGCAGCCAAAAACTTGGCATTTGAAACCCACCCTATGTAACCTAGATTAGGGCCTAAGTGATATGAGTCAACCACAACAAAAACCTATGGTAAAAATTGGAGAGAACCAAGAAGATGTAGATCTCAGACACTTTCTCTGGGTTTGACCAATTATGAATGAGATGGATCTTGGTTGTATCCAATGTAGATCTCAGACACTTTCTCTGGGTTTGACCAATTATGAATGAGATGGATCTTGGTTGTATCCACATGCACACCCTACACATCCACGATGTATCCCAAAAATATTGAATCATTTGTGTCTGAAAGGGACACTTCTCCAAATTGGAGTATAACCTAAGTTGTCATAGGCTTCTCAAGAGTTACTCAATGTTCTTTAAATATTCCTCCCAGGTTTTGATAAAGATGAGGATGTCATCTAGATACATGAACACAAAGGAGTTTGTGAATGGTTTTAATATATCATCCATCATCCACATGAACATGGTTGGGGCATTAATCAAGCCAAAAGGCATAACCAACCACTCAAAGAGACCCTTTTTATACTTGAAGGTTGTCTTCCATACATCATTTTGCTCAATAAACACCTAGTGGTACATGAATATACATCAATCTTATTAAAAAATATGATTTCTTGAGTTGATCTAGAAGGTAATCAATCTAGGGGATTGGGTACCAGTTCTTGACTATGATCTTCCTCAGGAATATGTATTCATTACATAGTCTCCATGTCTTATCCTTATTATGTACTAGAAAAATTGGGCTCTCAAAATTTTATGAGCTTAGTCTAATGTTCCCCTTCAGAATTAGCTCTTGGATCTAGCATTTTATTTCTTCATTCTATGTAACAGACCATCTATGTAATAATAATAACAATAATTTATTTTTAAGGTCACAACCAAGACATACACACAATTAGTGTATGAGACCCCTTGTTTGTGGTACAAGGGACCCCCTCTACCCAATGATTTGACTAGTAAAGTCTACAAAGGTATATATACCCTACCCACTATACATTTTAAATTGTTACCTCTTAGGAGAAAACACGTTTTCTTAATGTTGGAACCCAAATATTTTGGTCTAGTTTTGCACACATACAAAGGCAAAAGTTTTGTGTGATCATCCAAAAATTTGCGAGTTCCTAAGGAGTTGTGTGAAACAATGCCATAGTGTCTGCATCAGACCTAATTTTTTTAAGTAGCGCACCAAGTCTAAAGGCGTTCAATGGTGCACCATTTTAAGTTTTGTTAGTTGATCACGTTGTTTGGAGTTTCAGTTGTGTTGAAAACAAAGAATATTCCCACCGAAAGAAATAAAGGAGTCACTGGGATATCTCCCAGAATGATTGTTGCAAGTAGAAGATGAAGATGTGGATCAATTAGAAGATGATCCATCCAGGCATTTACGATTGTGCATGATGTAGAGAACCTATGAGGATCCCTGAAAGGTGTTAGCACTCTGTAATTTCTCAAGATAAGAATAAATGGGAAGAGGTAAATACAAAACCACTTTGGACTCAAGGATATAGCCCTACAAGACTCAGAGAGGCATCTCTCTGTATGATTTATCTTTGTTTGTAGGGAATTTTAGGCTAGTTATGAGAGTATGGGGTTTTCTTTTGAATTTTTGGTTGGAACAAAGAAAATAGGCCATTGGGTAATGGAGTCACAAGCTAGGGTTCAATCAAAGACAAGTTCTATGGACAGTCCTACAGGGAAAGGTAGGCACTCTTGTTGGATTCTTTGAGGTTGATTTTGGATTTAGAGGAGAATATGAGAGGACCATGTAATAACGGGGCAATCACAAATCCTGGAATTAACCATTGAGAAAAAAACATTGATAATTATGTCAAAGCCAGAAACAAAGTGTATGTCTGAAAAAAATATGTTCTTTAAACCTCTTAGCATAATTCATAATATGAATAACTTAAGAAATACAATGGAAACAAATTACAATGAATAAAATCACTTCACCACCAACATTGACACATGAATCCTGTAACTTTTGTGATTGTATTATTNTGGAGGAGAATATGAGAGGACCATGTAATAACGGGGCAATCACAAATCCTGGAATTAACCATTGAGAAAAAAACATTGATAATTATGTCAAAGCCAAAAACAAAGTGTATGTCTGAAAAAATATGTTCTTTAAACCTCTTAGCATAATTCATAATATGAATAACTTAAGAAATACAATGGAAACAAATTACAATGAATAAAATCACTTCACCACCAACATTGACACATGAATCCTGTAACTTTTGTGATTGTATTATTGGATTGATGAACATAGGAGGCTCTGTGAGCTGCTTTACAATTTGGATCCTATTCTATGAACAGGTCTCAACTGACCAAGCCTTATTACATTTGAATTATAACAATACATATAAAGAATATCTCCTAGGATCAAGAGGTCGAATTCAACAACCTGACCAAAAATAGAAACAAATCCCTCAAAGTTCTGAACTTTCTGCCATGAAAAAAGGGTCGGACTGTTGAAAATAGGGGTCAAATCAGACACTCCTATCTCCCAAAATATGACAGTTGTGCAGAAAATGAAAGAATTTAGTGTATATGAGTCTCTCTTGAGTAATAACCTCACTCAGTGTCTCCAAATCATCTCCATATTTCCAAAACATCTATCGCAAAAACGTGAAAAAAATAGAAAAAATGGAAACCTGAAAAATAGTGCTCAGAGATCGCTTCGACTCTCCCAATTCTTGATACTTGTGCAAAACTTGATAGAGGTTATTGGTCTTCTTACTATTTCGGAGAAAAACCGCTCTTAGTTTCTCAAAAATCCTTATGGAGAAAGTGGTTTTTGGAGGGGAAGGTGGTATTTTAGACCCCCTTAGGGTGGTAAGTGGTATTCATGGGGGAGGGGTACGATAACACCTGGTGGTGACAAGTGTCCAAGTGAAAACTACTTTTCCTAGAGCGCCCCTCGTTAAATATTGGATGGCATGGGGGCGTTCGGAAAACATTACGGGCGTTGATTTATTTTTTTGGTATATGTGCGTAAGGTGCATGTTTTTTGTTTTTTTATTTTATTTGTTTTATGGTTTTAGTTTTTTACGCTTTGTTTTATTTGTTTTTATTTAATATTGTTTTTTTTATTATGTTTTACGTGTTTTATTTATTTAGTTTTTGTTTTATGTATTTTCATATATGTTTTAAATGTTTTAATTATTTAGTTTTGTTTTTATTTGTATTTTACTCTTTTTTTGCGTTTCTTTTATTTTATTGTTTATATGTTTTATGTTTTTATATTGTTTTATGTAGTTTTTATTTATTATATGTATTTTTATATTGTTTTGGTTTTTAGGTTTTTTTTTATAGTTTAATTATTGTTAATTAGTTACAAGCCTAGGTTTCAATTAATTAGTAATTTATTTATTATTAACAATCCTAACCTAGTTTTACTAATCTAACTACACTAATGTAATTAAATTAACTTTATTATGCTAATTAGTATTAAAATAAATGCCACTAACCATTTATTATTAACCGAATATTTTTTTTATCCTAATCTTCTTTATTCATGCGGGGACATAATTGGCGAAGAGGTGAAGAAATGGAGGGTGAGGGAATAAAGGGTGCGACAGGGTGATGAATGATCGGGAGAAATGGATGGAGGGAGAAGTGAAATTAACCGAGCCCAACAAGTCATGTGTCTTCATCATGAGAGAAATGCCAAATAGATAGTTGAAGAATAAAATCACCTATGATTATAGGACCCCAACATAGGCTCCACCTAGAGATGAAAGCTCTTTCAAGAGGTGATAAGAACCACATAACTATGAACACGCCGACCAATACTTTATCCGTTGGGCTGATACCAAAACTTTATTTTGCAACCTATACCTATCCTAATCTTTCAACTGAAACCAAATCAAACTTAAGACTAAAATTTGAAATCCAAATTGAAAAATTGTCGAAAAGGATGCTCAAATATATGAGCTTATTTGCACATTGTTACCTACCCTATACTGCTAAAAATCATGCTGAATCAAATAATAMAAAAAATCCAATGAAGCGAGTCAAGTAGCTGTTGAAACAAGTGGACTTCTTGACTGCTTGTCAGTACAATCASAAGGACAACTTGACCTTTTGTCCACAGAATCAAAACTGCAAAGTGTAATGGCCACTGCTAAAAACAAGTTTGATCATTTATGTTGAATAAATATTCCATGTAGTCTGCTATGGGATCGGGAAAGACACAACCTATTTCTTGATTTTCAACAAATTTATGGTCAAAATTGGGTATGACACATATACATTTTACATCATTATACAGTTCTTGATATGGCTGCAAATTTTCTACTGAACTTTGAAATGAGACTCCTACTAAAATAGACCATGAAAGAGATTTCTTAATCATGTCTATATCATAATCGCTTTTTAGTCCATAATTGGCAAATGAACCATGACTTTCACAACACAAGTCATCCAACACATCAGCTAATGGATCTTGCATTGACTGAGATGATTATTTTATTGGTTCCAATACAAATTCTTGATTCTATACTGTGTGCTTATCATCCATGACATGATTAAAAAAATTCTTCAAAAATTGAAAAGAATTGAAGGTTAATGGTATAGAGTTATAATACATTAATTTATCTTCTTTTTGAATATCAATGTAACTTAGCGACTGTAAATTTGGATCAATAATAGCTTCTAGGTCATCAATGACATCTCATACTAATTCGTTAGAACATTCTCTATCCCTACTATTGACAATTTGTTTATAATTTTTCTCAGAAATTGAAATGAAGAGAAAAATAAGGGTAAAGCCTTTCCACTTACTCTAAGATTTTATGCATTTTTCTCATTCTTGTCATAATTTCTATGCACAGGCTGATTGTCATATTTGAGTTACAACTAATCTTCTTCCTCCCAAAAGTATGTTGTTGATGGTTTTCAAGAATTCACCTTGGTGTAATTCTCATCATATTTATCATACTTGGGTAGATCATACATGAAGGAAATTTCATAAAACATGCACATCATATTAGTTGACTTCTCTTCTACAACATGAGTTGGAGTTTCATCTTTGAATATGTTGTGAATTGAATACATAAAGCAATCATTTTATTTTTTATGATACCAAGGATTAGTTGCAAAAGTCCTGGGAACAATGACCCTTACTTGCTCTGCAACTAATGGAGCATGGTGTCTTTGAACAATAAGTTTTTCTCTTATGGTAATCCTATGCAACATTTATTCCATGGTGATTTCCATAATGTCTATGTTTACCTCTAAGGATGTTAGATTCTCCTTTTATTTGTTCTTTTTGCCTTTTGCCTCCAACTTTGACCTTTTGATCAAGAAATTGGCTTCCGCACTTATTGCACTATCCTGCATTTCTTTGAGTGTTATGGTGTTTTTTTCCCTCAAATGAAATGCCATTTATGTATAAGAGGAATCTGGGTAGTGTAAGAGAGATAAATCATGAGGAGGTTTTATATCAACACGCATTGAATGGTAGACTTGATTGAATCTGGCTGAAAATTGTTCAATTGTTCCTCCTGACTATTTTTTCAAGCGATTATATTCTTCCAAAATGGGGAAGGGATTCCTCTTGATCACCCATTTATCCAAGAAAACTTTCACAAACTGATTCATATCACTCATGCTTGCAACTGGCATATATTTATACCATTTCTTAGCTCTACTTTCCAAAGATAAAGGTAAACGCCTAATACTAACACTTTTTTCCACCTCAAAAAGGTCAAGATAATTTTCAAAACCTTGAATGCGTTTTTCAGCAGTGATGTAGCCATATTCTCCGAGAAATCTGGGAATATATTTGAAGTAATTGGTAGGGAAATCATGGAGTATGGGATATGAAACAAGAGGCCTGTATCTATCTCGGATTTGTACAGGTATAGGAGTATGCATAGGAATCATAACACTAGGATTAACCTCTCGAGGCTCATCTGGTTGAACATGCTATTCATAAATTTTGGCAGTATCATCTGGATCAACATCGTGAGAAGGGAATAAATAATTAAAAATAAAACCTATCATATATTAGATAAACTTCCATCTTAAATACCTGATTGTTTTAGATGGTCTAGTCATATTTTAGGTTCTTCCTCTAGTGAATTCTTTGAATTAGAGTTGATCTGGAGTTGATTGGGGTCGCTAGGTGGATGATTCAACCTTCTTGTGTCTGATCATCACCCACCATCAATAATCATATCTGGTACTTGATATTCCTTTCTGAGGAATCTCCCTAGTATGGTCGCCACTATGTTAACACTATGTAATTTCTCAACTTGAAGAAGAGATGGGTAGAGGTAACTACAAAGCCACTTTGGAGTCAAGGATCTAGTCCTCCAAGAATCAAAGAGGGATATCTCTGTACAGTTTATCATTGTTTTCTGGGAACTTTAGGCTAGTTATGAGAGTATAGGGTTTGGTTTTGAATTTTTGTTTGGAACAAAGAAAATAGGCCATTGGGTAATGGAGTCACAAGATGGGGTTCAATCAAAGACAAGTTCTATAGACATACCTACAGGGAAAGGTATGCACTCTTGTTGGAGTCTTTGAGGTTGATTTTGGATTTGGAGGAGAAGATGAGAGGACCATGTAATAATAGGGAAATCAAGAATCCTAGAATTAACCATTGAGGAGAAAACATTGATAATTATGTCAAAGCCAGAAACAAAGTGTGTGTCTTAACACATTTTGTTCTTTAAAACTCTTAGCATAACTCATAATATGAATAACTTAATAAATACTATGGAAACAAATTACAGTGAATAAAAACATTTCACCACCAAGATTGACACATGAATCTCAACTGTTGTGATTGTATTATTGGATTTATGAACACATGAGGTTGTATGAGCTGCTTTATATGTGGATCCTATTCTACAAACAAGTATCAAATAACCAACCCTTATTACATTTGAATTATAACAATATATAGAAATATTATCTCCCAGGATCAAGAGGTCAAATTCAACAACCTGGAAAAAAATAGAAACAAATCCCTCAAAGTTCTTAATTGTCTGCCATGAAAAAATGGTTAGACTGCTGAAAATAGGGGTCAATGCAGACACTCGTATCTCCCAAAATGTGTCAAATGTACAAAAACAGAGAGAGGTTATTCTTCCTCATCCCATTTTGGAGAAAAAACTCTCTTGATGTTTTAAAATGCCTTCTGGTTTTCTGAGAAATTATCTCGCAAGATGAGTGGTAAAACTGTCCAAAAGAAGTTTTTAATTTGGGGGAAAGTGGTTTTTGGAGGGGAAGGTGGTATTTTGGACCCCCCTATGGTGGTAAGTGGTATTGGGGGGGGGGTCTAGTAACACATGGTGGTGAAAAGTGCCCAATTGAAAACCACTTTTCTCGGACCACACCTCGTTAAAGCTCGGATAACATGGGGGGGTGGGGGGGTCCAAAAAATATTTCGGGTGTTGATTTTTTTTTTGGGATATGTGCGTAAGGTGCATGTTTTTTGTTTTTTTATTTTATTTATTTTATGGGTTTTTTTTTACCTTTTGTTTTATTTATTTTTATTTAATATTGTTTTGTTTTATTATGTTTTACATGTTTTAATTATTTAGTTTTGTTTTTATTTGTATTTTATTTTTGTTTTATGTTTCTTGTATTTTATTGTTTATATGTTTTATGTTTTTATATTGTTTTATGTAGTTTTTATTTATTATATGTATTTTTGTATTGTTTTATTTTCTAGGTTTTGTTTTTTGGTTTACTTATTTGATTAATTATTGTTAATTAGTTACAAGCCTAGGTTTCAATTAATTAGTAATTTATTTATGATTAACAACTCTAACCTAGTTTTACTAATATAACTACACTAATCTAATTAAATTAACTTTATTATGCTAATTAGTATTAAAAAAAATGTCACTAACCATTTATTATTAACCTATTTTTTTTTTTATCCGGAGCTTGTTTATTCATGCAAGGAAGAAGTTGGTGGAGGGGTGAAGAAATGGAGCATGAGGGAATTAAGGGTGCAAAAGAGTGGTGAAGGATTTGGCAAAATGGATGGAGGGAGAAGTGAAATTAACCGATCCCAGCAAGCCATATGTCTTCATCACGAGAACAATGCCACATAGATAGCTGAAGAATCAAATCAACTATGATTATAGGACCCCAACAGAAGGTATCAGAAGTATGTTAGGTCATTGCACTTTCAACAACATAAGAAAAGTATGTTTCTTCTGCAGAGGCTTGTAAAGAAATGATTTGGTTACAGAGGTTTATGGATGAATTGGGAAAGAAGCAAGAGAGTAACAAGTTGTACTGTGAAAAAAAGAGTTCCATTCATCTTGCAAAGTAATCATCCTTCCATTCGAAGACTAAGCATATACAACTCAATTACCATTTCATATGATCCATCTTGGAAGATGGACATTTGAAGTTGGAAAAGATACATACTAGCTAGAATCATGTAGACATCTTAACAAAGGGATCAACCAGGGAGAAACTGAGTTCCTTCTCAATTTTAGCTAGTCTTCAAGGATGAAGGCGAAGACGAGAAATTTGGCAGGTCCAAGGTTGATCATTGTATAGCAGATACAGTAGAAGTGGCATTTTTGCGATCAGTCTCAAAGTGGGATATTATTGGTTGTGGATCTTGATGATCTTCCTCATTTAGATGTTTGTTCCAGCCGTTCTTGGATCCAATTCCCTAATAGGTGGGCGTGGGGCGTACTTATCCCCTACAACTGTCATCATGGGGGTCCAGAGGAGGCGACAATAGTTTTTGTATCCCCCCCTAGCAGGGGATTCATAAGTAGCACCCCTTAAGCGAATTATTGGGAAAACTTTCCTTGTAAAATATTGTAATTTCATAATCAATTTGGACCATTCATTATAAGTTCACAGATATGGAGGTAGAAGTTATTTTAGGGATTTTCTCCTTATAAGGCAATTCTCTTCTATGAGGTAATTTTATTGCGACTATGTATGTGTGTGATTATTGTATTCCGAGAGAAGAGATTGTGAGAGAAAGAAGAGGAAGTTACATCAGGTGTGTTGTAGGTTGTATTCCTTCATTTTGTTGGATAATAAAAAGGAAGGACATGGAAATTTCTCTGGTAGATGTAGCCCACATTGGGTCAACCACACATATCTGTGTCTTTGTTGTATTGTGTGTCTTATGTGTTTTATTTCTTCATTTTTTTAATTATATTTCTCTGTGATCTTGGTTTTCTAACAACTAGTATCGGAGAGAAATGTAACTTGTAGGAAAAGAGGGTTCCTGGTTCGAGTGGGAGAATGGTGGAAGATGGAAAGTTTAGGGTCAAGAAATTTAATAGCCAAAAACACTATTCATGGAAGATGTAGATGGAATATTATTTATATCAGAAGGATCTATACTCACCATTGGGTGGAATAGAAAATAATTTGACAGCCATGAAGGATGAAGAGTGGGAGGTTCTCGGCAGAAAGGCACTAGGAACGATATGACAGAGCCTCGTAGCGCCAGTCTCTTTCAATATTTCAAAAGAAAAGATAATGAAGTCATTGATGGAAGCATTGGATAAACTGTATGAAAATCCCTCGATGTCCAATAAGGTATTTCTAATGAAGAGATTATTTAATATGAAGATGTCAGAAGGTGGGTCTGTTCCAAATCATTTAAATGAATTTAATACGGTTATTAATCAAATAAGTTATGTAAAAGTGGACTTTGATGATGAGGTCAGGGCTCTTCTAATCTTGTGCTCATTTCCAAAAAGATCGAATGGCTTGGTCATGGTTGTAAGTAACTTTGTCTCTGGTTCAAAAACTGTAAAATTTGATGTTGTTGTTGGTGTTATCCTTAGCAAGGAAATGTGACGAAAAAGCACAGGTGAGAAATCAGGTAATGCATTAAACATGGAGAACATGGGAATAAAAAATGATAGAGGAAAGGGCTCATGTAACCGCGGGAATTTTAGGAAGGGTAGATCCAAATCCAGATCGAGAAAGATAGAATGTTGGAATTGTGGTAAGAAAGGACATCTGGAGAAAGAATGCAGAGCTCCAAAAAAACAAGGAGATGGAAAACAAGAGAAAAATCAGGAAGCAAATGTAACAGGCAATTTGTTACAATATGATTTGATTCTTTCTGTAGATAATATTTATGAGTCTTGTATAGTATATTCATGGGATTCATTTCATGTATCACCCAATATGAAACATTTTCTAGATTATGTTTAAGGTGATTTTGGACAGGTTCATTTGGCTGATGACTCACCATGAAAAATTGTTGGAATGGGAAAAGTAGAAATAAACAAAAGGAATGGAAACCAATGGTTGTTGAAAGAGGTAAGCCATGTTTCATATCTAAGGAAAAATATAATTTCAATAGGGAATATGGAAAGTGAAGTTTGTATATCCATATTTGTAGATAAGTTGTGGAAGGTCACCAAAGGATCACTCGTGATAGAAAAAGAGAGAAGGTAGGTACATTGCATTTATGTACTGGTAATACTAACTCTCCTATCTCTTTAGCTTCTATAAGAGTGGATACAACACTGTGACATCATAGGCTTGGAAACATGAGTGATAAGGGGATGCAGATACTTCACAAACATAATTTGTTTCCATATATTAAACACATTGATTTGGATTTTTGTGAGCACTGTGTTTATGGAAAATAAAAGAGAGTCATATTTCTCAGAGTTGGAAAAGAAAATAAGAGAGAAAGGTTAAATCTTCTGCATATACATGTATGGGGACTGACTCAGGTATCATCTCTTGGTGGATGTCATTATTATTTTAATTTTATTGATGATGCATCTAGAAAAAACTTGGGTTTATTGCATTTGACTAAAATATGATGTTTTTGACACTTTTAAGAAATGGAAAGCTTTGTTTGAGAATGCAACAGGAAAAAGGTTGAAGTGTCTTAGATCAGACAATGGAGGTGAATTTTTCAGAAAGGAGTTTGATGATTATTGTTCATACCACGGGATTTGTAGAGAGAATACAGTTCCACGAACACCACAAGAAAATGGCATGTCAGAAAGGATGAATAAGACCATCGTGGAGTGTGCAAGGAGTATGAGATTGCATGCAGGGTTGCCCTTACATTTATGGGCATATGTTGTAGATAGTATTGTTTAGTTAATAAACATAAGAACTTCAATATATTTGGATGGTGGAATTCCAGACGAGGCATGGATAGGTAAAAAGGTAAACTATTATTTTTTGAAAACTTTCGTTTGTGAAGAATTTGTCCATATTGATAGAGAAAATAGAACAAATCTTGAGGAAAAATCTAAGAAGTGTACCTTTATTGGATAGGGTGTTAATGATTTTTTTTATCACTTATGGGATTATGAAAATCGAAAAATCATTAGGACTAAAGATTCCATACTTAATGAGAAGGTCATGTACAAATATCAGTTGCAGGGAAAGAAATGGGAAAAAGAAAAACTAGATTAAACATTGCTTGATGAGATCACTGAAAAATAAATTCCAAAGGTACCAGAAAATCAAAGTGTACAACAACATGAGAAATAGGTACCTCAAACTCCTGTAAGTTTTGTTAGAATATATACCAGGTTAAGTAGACCCCATGAACGATACTCTCCTTCATTGTGTTATTTATTGTTGATTGATTTTGGTGAACTGGAAATTTATGAAGAGGCAATCCTGGTAGACACTAAAAAGAAGTAGGAGAAAGGCATGAAAGATGAAATTGATTCCTTGGTAAATAACCAGACTTGGGACTTGGTTCAGTTTTGTGTAGGAAAAAGAGAATTGCAGAAAAACTAGGTTTACAAGTTGAAGGACGAGGATGGAAGAAAAAAATGGTACAAGGCTATACTTGTTGTAAAGGGGTTTGCACAAAATAAAGGTATATATTTTGATGAATTGATTTCTCCTATTGTTAATATGACTTCAATTAAGACTATTTTAAGTCTTTTGGAAGTAGAATATTTTCATATTGAACAGTTAGATGTATAAACAACTTTTCTCCATCGGGATTTTCATGAAGAGATTTATATGCAGTAGCCATAGGGGTATGAGGTCAAATGGGAGAAAAAATTGGTATTTAGGTTGAATAAGATCTTGTATGGTCTAAAGAAAGCTCCAAGGAAGTGGTACATGAAGTTTGACAGGTTTATGACAGAACAAGGTTATAGTAGATGTCATTCTAATCATTGTGTTTATTTTAAAAGGATAGAAAATGGAAGCTATATTATCTTGTTATTGTATGTATATGAAATGCTTGTGGCAGGGTCTAATATGCAGGATATAAATGTTCTCAAGAATAAATTATCTCATTCATTTGTGATGAAGGATTTGGGTGCTGCAAAGAAAATCCTTGGTATGAGAATAACAAGAGATAGGAAAAATCACAAATTGATGTTGTCTCAAGGTGAATACATAGAGAAGGTGTTGAAGAGGTTTAGAATGCAGAATGTAAAACTAGTTAGTACATCTTTGGCCATCCATTTCAAATTATCTAAGGAAATGTGTCCGAAAACACGGGAGGATATAGAATAGATCTCCAGGGTCCCTTATTCATTAGAAGTTGGTGGCTTGATGTATGTGATGGTTTGCACATGACCATATATTGCACATGCAGTGGGAGTTGTGAGCAGGCATATGAACAATCCTGGTAAATAACATTGGGAGGCAATAAATTGGATTCTCTCGTATTTCATAGGTACTTCTACTCATGCATTATGTTTTGGATGTTTAAAAAATATCATACATGGATATGTTGATTCAGATATGGCAGGTGATAAATACAGCATAAGGAGCACCACGGGGTAAAATTTTACTATAGGTGAAACATCAATAACTTGGATTTAAAAATAACTAAAGGTTGTTGCACTTTCAACAACAAAATTAGAGTATGTTGCTACAACAAAGGCTTGGAAAGAAATGATTTGGCTACAAATGTTTATGGAAGAATTGGGAAATAAGTAGGATAATAGAAGGTTTTACTATAACAATGAGAGTGTCATTCATCTTGCAAAGAACTCAGCCTTCCATTCGAATACTAAGAATATAAAAATTAGGTACCATTTCATATGATCTGTCTTGGAAGATGGACGTTTGAAGCTGAAAAAGAGACATACGAGCCAAAATAATGCATATATGTTAACAAAGGCAGTAATCAGGCAACAATCAGGGAGAAATTGATTTCCTTCTCATTTTTAATTCGTCTAAAATCATGAAGGTGAAGATGAGAAATTTTCCAGGTCCAAGGTTGATCATAGTCCAACACACACAACAATAGTGGAGTTGTTGTGATCAGTCTCCAAGTGAGATATTGTTGGTTGTGTATCCTTATTATCTTCCTCATTCAGATGTCTATTTGAACTGTGCTTGGATCCCATTCCCTAATAGGGGTGTGGGGGGGGGGGATATTCCCCCCCCACCCCCCACAATTTTTTCCAGGTGGGTTCAGAGGGGGGTGACGACAATTTGTGTAGCCCCCAACCTGGCATGGGTTTAGGGGAAATTCCCCCAAAGTGAAATATTGGGAAATATTTCCTTTTAAATATTGTAATTTCATAGTCAATCTGGGCCATTCATTATAAGGTCACAGATTTGACGGTAGAAGTTGTTTTAGGGGTTTTTTCCCTATAAGACAACCCTCTTTTATGAGGGAATTGTATTGTGGTTGTGTATGTATTTGATTATTGTATTATGAGAGAGGGTATTGTATGAGAAAGAAGAGTAAGTTACAACGAGCGTGTTGTAGGTTGTATTCCTTGATTTTGTTGGATAATAAAAAGGAAGGACCTAGAAATTTATCTAGTGGACATAGCCCACAGTGGGTGAACCACATATACCTGTGTCTCTATTGTATTGTGTATATTCTATTTTTTATTTCCGAATTTGTTTTATTTTATTTCTATGTGATCCTTTTATTTCTGCATTTAGTTTATTTCATATCCCCAACAAATGTTTCCATTGCCAAGACCTTAAGTCTTGTTGAGATTGATGGATGTAAAGGGAAATATGGTAGAATTCATCTAAGGAGTAGATTCAAGACTGTATAATTGTTAAGGAGGATGATTTTTCCTTACGAGAGTTGAAAGTATTGTAACTGAATGTGAAAGAATGGAAAGGTAGATACCCTCACTTTGATACACATGAATTCTTTTTTGCAGAATCTCCATGTTTGTTGCATGAATGGTTAAAAAGGAAAACATAAGTTAATTCAACCTTGTTACCATCAAATTCAATAGTATGGAATCAATACAATATTTATAGTCTTAAGGAGCTAGATAACAAGTGGAATTAAGCTATTAATTTTTGGTTTTCTCGAGTCAAGGAAGGCTACATTATTTAGTTTTCTATAGAATATAGTGATTCTTTCAGCAAGGCTGAAAGAAAGTTTGAAGAAGGTTGAAGAAAATAGATGTTATAATAGATTTATCTTTGGATCAAGAAGTTTTTGGTAGAAAAAACAATGATCCTATATGGTGCTCCATTGGACTCGAAAGAGGAAGCACCGCACAGTTACATGCTGACAAGAAGAGAATTTGTCACGTAGTATGGTGTGGAATCAATCATATAACATTTTGTCTCTCAGTGTAGTGGTGGTACACTGTGAATCTAGGTGAGTATCATGCAGAGAAGTTATGTCCCAAGAGGATAAATCGAATATGTGCAAGGTGGAAGTGCGTAGATCATACCGAGAGTTGAATCACATGGTAGCAATGCATGTATTGACTCGTAGGTAGGAGTGCACGTTGTTGGTGCAAAGTCACATCAAGAGGAGAAGGTGAAGGAAGTGGATGTGTCATAAGTGAAGGAATATGGAGGCTCCCCCAATTGTGAGGGAGACGGACTGATAATTTTGAATAGTCTTGCACGACTACAACTATATAGCTCTTTGGGTCCCCTCACAAGAAATTTTAGGAGAAGATGGTATTATTGCCCATTTGTTCCACCCCCCTTGCATATTTTTATTAAAGAAGAAAACACAACATATAGTGAAGAGGTTGAAGTTGAAGAAATATAAGAAGAAGAAATAAGTGATGACACAAGTGAAGGAGAAGGTGAAGTCATCAATACGTTACCCCAGGTAATAGTGGTGTGGAAGGATCCAAGTGATATCAGTCAAAAGAGTGGAACTAACATTGGTTGCAAACTGGCCAATCAATATAGTACAGTAAGATTTACCATGTTCCATAAAACAAGTAAAGATCATGTCGGGAAACACTAGTTCACCTGTGAATCAATATAGTCTATAAAGAGAGTTACATATGAGGTGTCTACGATCGCACAATCGAAGATTTCATTGAGGGATCAAGACCTGAATCCTAATGTGGTACATGAAGTATAAAGCTACTGCATCAACATGATAGGAGAGGTTCCTGACCACGATCAAATAAGATATGATTCAAGAATTTCAGAAGTCGAAGTGAGAGTCCCAATGCATCACAAAAATCACATAAATCAATAAGAAAGAAGGAGAGACCATATGGGATTATGACCATCAGTTAAAAATCTTGTTGGATAGGCTGACATTCCATATCTAGGACATACATAAAAGAGAATGGTTAATTTCAAAGCTTCTCCCCCATATTCAATTCTCGCTCACTCAAAAAAAGGTGATGACTCTGACCGAGGCAGTCGATATCACGATGCAATTTGATGTCACACTTGGAGTCACAAAAACATTGGTTAGTTTGGCGCAAATTTAGTTTAAACTAGCCTACCTAAATATATAGGTACAATATATGGCCAAAGATAAATTTGTGCATTCAAGCATGTAGTTCACTACATGTCGTTCAGAGGGGAATTGATGGGAAGAGTTCCTTGTCCTTCCAGATGATGTGGCGTGAGACGAGTTCCCTTTGTCCCTTCCTGCATGATGTATTAAAAATACATCGAGTCCATTTATATCTTGATAATCAACATGGTGTCAAATATGTTGATAGTGGGGCCATACGCCACCCTGCTTACCCACCTTAAAAAAGTATCAAGCAATGAATAACACCACCTTCTTTGAATTTTGTAAGTCCATGAGCCATGATATTAGTAGTTTCCGCCCTCTAGATGGTGAAGCAAGAAAATATCATGATGCATTCTCGGTAGAAGAGGAATAAAAGGGTTATGAGTGTAGTGGAAACAATAGAGGAAGATATTAAGGAGGCCCTCTAGGTGGGTATGGACATGACCATGGACAAGGATGTGGTGGAGAGGGAGTGAGACTCTAAATCGCTTCACCCCTCTCGTGAGATTATCATGTCTCATGAGCGCCCACACTAAGTCATGCATGCCTCAGGCATACCTCTTATAGTCATGAATATGTAACCAAGGATTATGAAGACTTTCTAAAAGAGGGGAAGGACATGAAAGGTAACTATAACATCGCATATGCTGAGCCACGCAAAACATGAAGAAGAATGGGAAGTGGAGTTTCGGGTCATAACCCATGGAGGGGAGAAGACAGGAGTAGACTTCAATAATGAAGAAGTTTCTGGCCAACAAGTAGAGGGATAGATTAGGAATCTCTATCCCTCCTAAGTTTGATGCAGCTCGGTAGATGCAGTTTCTATGCAATGCACAGAGATCCTTGGAGGAATTATGAGCACACATGGATCTGTGAAGAAGTGTAGTGTGTGACACAAAGGCTGTAGGAAGTAAGTGCGAACGAAGAACTATAATGTGCATCATACAAATATTTGGAGGAATCTAACATGCATGAAGAAATATAGCATGCAACCCAAAGATCATTAGAAGAAGCACTCATACAAAATATGTTGTGATGTGTTGAGTAGGAAGCATATGAACAATGCCAATAAGAGTTGCAAATAACAACATGCATAGAAGCCTATGATCAAGCCAATACCTAGGTCACATGGAAGAAGAAGATTATCAAGTCAATACCTTCTTGTCGTTTTGTTTTTGTTTTCTCAAATTTCCAACATTTGCGATTAAGTTGACTCATATGTTAACTTCTTTCATGAAAGAACAAGGAGAGGAGACCATCAATGTAGCTCCACTTACAAAAAGTGATGTCTTCTAGATCAGCAAGAAAAATCACATTAGCCGACAATTTAAGATGACAATAGAGCTTGGTGGGTATGATATGGATGGATTCATGTTGGATCTAGAATCCAATGTGAAAATTTTACCCAAACAATCATGGAATTGATGTGGAAAAAAAAATTGGTCTCGCCATCCATTCAACTACAATTAGCCAATTGGTACAAGATCTACCCCATCAACTGACTAGAGCATGTAGAGGTGAACATGGAAGGAGTAAAAACAAAGGCCAACTTTGAATTCATTGAAATCATGGATGAGTCGGATCCTTACCCTATATTTCTAGGAATAGACTAGGCCTTTGACAATAATGCATTGTTGAATTTGAAGAAGCGTCAAATGTCATTTTAGACTTACACCCTACACGTGGTCACACCACGACTCATATGAAGACGACTGCTACAATTAACTAGTCCACAAGGATGCACAAATATCAATAATTAAAATATTTAAAAGGTCACAGGGCACAGGAAGGATTACATCAACCCCACCACACATGGGGAATCAAGTTGGAGGATTTTCAAATCTTATGACACATATTCTAAATATGCCTTAGATATATGGCATAATAATTTGTATGAATTGTTGAGAAGGAGGTGCGTCAACATAACAACTAAAGAATTCATGGAAGAATCTAGATCCTATCGGTATAATGGGTTGTATTTGGTGGATTTATTACTTGCATTGATCTAGGATATACTCTAATGTCAGATATTTAACACCCTCAATACAGTACTATCTGAAATACCAACACTATAGTGGGATGCGTATCAGGAACCTCATCGATAATGGGTAACTGTGGAGGTGGATATTTGTGACTAACTTAACACTAGAGAAATCACACCTCCCATTACATCTCTTCATAAAATAAGGTGGTTATCTAATAATAGGTGTAGTGCATGCCATAAATATCTAAAATCCCATCACACCCACCCATACTCCTCTCCTCTACCACCAGTCCCAAAAATAATTTGTGAACTAGTTTCCCCTCCATCCACCCTACCTCTATATCGAATGGCCAACTTCACCTTCCCTCCAGAATAATTCACCATACAAAACCCATTCCCCCACCACCCGATAAATCAATATCAGATATATCTCATTATAGATGAGCTAGTTCATAAATGGATCCTACCAAAACAAGTCATCATTAAACATGAACCCCTGCATCCAACAATAGTCACCTACATACCCTCAAAAAACCAGTGTCACCCACTAAGGGTCACTCCAGTTTCATAACCATAGAACCCAAATTCTATTGTGGTGCATAATATTTATGCATGATTCCCCTATCCCACTTTCTGTTGTTCATGCATATGTTCCATCCACACTATGGTTATTATGTACAAGCTCCTCCTGCTAACATATTCCAAGAGAAGTCAATGGATCTTATTTATTAGTTAGACAAGTATCCCCAACAACCATTAGTATTACCGTGTTAGTCATACCTTTGACAGTTTGATGCTTTCTCAATCCACCAACTCACAGTACACTCCACTCACACATACTAACAAAATCTCAAGACATATTTCTCACCTTCCATGGTATTCAAAGCAGAAGTATCCATGTACCACAAGTCTTATCACTAGCCCTTGACGACCATTCAACTTAGGTATTGACTAGAAATGTTTTCGATGACACTTATCCATCAAACACAAAAATAAAAATCCAACACAATTCAAAACTAATCTGTAGGACATCTATCATAATACTTAATTCAACCAATCATATCATCGATAAAGAAATTCGACATTGGGATCTCTCCACCGTAATTTTCTTTGTTGTTCATGACACATCACCCATGTCACACTCATCTCATCAATTCCCTATTTTCCCTATTCCTCCTATATAAATAACCCTTCTCCTCCCTTTATTCAGTGGAGAAATTCATCCATGTCTCAGTCCCAGTTTCTCTGGCCCTTCCCCCCAAGTGATATTTCCTCCCCCCATCATTGAGCTCATGATCCAATCACACCACTCTTCCAATATGTGTTCTTCACCACCTATTCCATACCTGACCATTCCCACACTTTCATTATTACGCCTCTTAATGTAGTACCAACAACTATTAGGTATATATTCTACTCTACTCACTTTCCTTTTGCTCCACTTCTAACTGTCGCCATGATTTATCACATTCTTTGATCTACTGGGATCATTAGTTTAACACATTCCATGCATCATTCTTCTTCACTAATGAACCATGATTTCTTCACTTTCCTTGGATTCACCACCTCCATCCACACATTTGGGAGTCACATATCTTTAGACACCATTACCCCTCTCTTCGTCCCCCCCATATTACGGGAGACTACCACCAAAAATGTTACAAATTCAATTTTATACCTGACACATATACCCTCATGCACTCCAACTCCATCTATCACCCTCCTACCTACCTCCCTAATCCTTGGAATTTATTCAATAGGAACCTCGATCCCACTTTGATTATTTTCTCTTACTCAGGTCCAACCATCTAGGTATTTGGTTTTGTCGAACGGTGATTTTCTCTTAATTTTCTCTCCTCCCTCCGAAGGTCAGCAAATAACTCAACGTCGAAGTAGGTAATAGTGGTGGGGGCATGTTGGCACCCAAAGCTTTGGGTTCATTTTTTCATGTGCGCTCAAACGAAGGTTGTGTGTGTTCATCTAAAAGTTTTTCCAGTGCTTAAGAAAGTGCACAAAATAATGCCATAATGCATGCATAGGACCAAATTTTTTTAAGTAACGATCAAAGTTTAAACATGATCAAGGGTGCATTGGTTCAATTTTTTTCATTTGATCCCGTTGGTCCAAGTTTCATCAGTTGCACCTAAAACCAATAATATGACCATTGGAAGAAAGAAAGGAATCACTTGGATATCTCCTCGAATCAATGCAGTCAACAACATATAAAGGCATGGGGTGGCCAAAATATGAGATGGCCATGCATTTAGTATTTCCCCTAATGTAGAGAACCTATGTGGAGCCCTAGAAAGTACCATAAGTGTGTGAGTTTGTTATATTAAACAAGCGAGTGGAGAAAAACCATGAAGGAAAACGCTCCCCAACAAAGCAATATATTAAAGAGAGCTCTCAACTCAAAAAAGAGGTTGGTTAATTTCATAATGCATCAGTTCCAAAGCTCTCAGTTATCATATTATAATCTTGTGTTGTATGGAGAAGTCTCTTGTGACTTTTATTTGTCTAAATCTTAGAGTTCAGTGCAAGGCACATACTGTTGTATTCCCATTTCTTATATAGTAATGATATGAAGTCTTATGGTTGTGAAACTCATTTATGCATCATAATGCATCTCTCTAATATGATGGAACACATCCAATAATAAAGATATGGAAACGCTTTTGTATATGATATTTGTTATGAATGAGTAGCACCTTTGTGTGTACAATTTTAATTCGTTTTCCTTACTAGATTATCATATATGAAGTAAATGAATTTCATTTCTAGTATTGTTTGGTATACTTGATCCTCCATCCCATACATAAGACCTTATGGTATCTGTGATCCTCTTTGCATATTGGGTGAGACCTTCCTTGACCTTCGTTCGATGATTGATATACCATTTCTTAGGGGTTTTTGTTGGACACACTCTAGAAGAACCCTGGGTATCAAACCCCCCAATGTTACAAAGGTCATTGTGCATGCAAGTATGTATTGAAACAATGACACTGCATAGCCCTAACACTTAACCATTAATCCCACTCAGGTTGTATATCAATCAACTTATTTACTTGATTGTGTAAGGGAACCCTAGTAGGAGAGGAAAAGATGTATTTTTGTTCCTATACTATCTTCTCCACCTAATTATTCTATGTAGAGATACCTCACACAATTTTTTTGTTGTTTTCAATGATCTTTCATTCAACTTCTCACTAGAACATAAAGTGGAAAAATTTATCCATCTAACAGATCACCTGTACACATCACTCTGTGGAGATCAAACAGAACTTGGTAGTTGGGAATGCCTCTGGTAATCTATATAGTCAACCTCCCAAAGTAATAATGACACTACGAGTCCTATATTCATAAAAAACATGAAAATTCAACATATATGGTTGTCCTAAAAGAACATCAAAAAATTGAAGTGGTGAAACATCAAACATTACCTCGTCTTTGTAGGGTTTGATGTAGTAGTGAAGGAAATATTGTTGGTTGATGTGAATTTGTAGTGCCACTAGCCCCATGATGAGTCACACCACATAAAATTTATTCTTTGATACCAACGCTTATTATGGAAAAACTCAATGAGACCATCTGAGTGCACACAACTGAACTTGTGCCATGTGCAATATAGTTTCCTAGTGCATGTGGATATTCAATCCTCAAGCCTGAATTCCATTTTCGATACTACTGAAATTGACTAATAGGTAACATTTATTAACAAGCATGCCTTGCATATGCAACAATTATGCAGAAATAATAATAACATACACAACCATGCATAATTATGTACAATTTCAATAGATAGAATTAACATAAACATAATTATATTTTTCTATAGATCACCAACTGCATGCAGACCTTAGGCGTTCCTCCCAGACATAGAATTTTCCATTCATACACTCTCAACAACAAGTCATTATCGAGTCGGGGATATGAATCTACCAAGAAAAATGCTACCTAAGACAAACTAAGGTCTAACAAACAACACAATAAATAACAAGACAAGGTGCACACCCCATCAACAATTCTCAGCTCAAATCCTCTCATTCCCCACACAATGTCCTACCCAAGGAAATGTACCCCCTTCTCTACTCAACAGTCCTCTAGGTTATCACACTTTCCTTTGAGGGATTCAATAAAAAGACAATCAGGAAGTATAAGAGATTTGTATAATTTGGAGCATAAGTTTTCTCAAGGATTTATAGAACCCACTATCCGAACACGCATGGAAAACTATTCCTAACAATTCTCTCACCCAAAGAGAATGCTCCATAGTCCTGGAAACCTACTTCTTCAACCCAAACCACCAAGGATTTAATAGATAATTGTCATCTTCAAATTCTACTTACACTCTATATCCCTAAGTAGGAATGATGGAAACCATAATAAGTAAATGATTGTAAGAATGAATGGAATTGCACTAAGTTCCCTATGTTATATTTTCATGTTCCTATATTGAAACTTCTCAGTCTATGAATTCACTTGGTAATTCATTTTCCATCACTTAGGAACTTAGCATAAATTATATGATAAATCTTATGAATTATATGATAAATCTTTTAATCCCTTATCACCCTTTCCCTCTCGTGGAGTCCTGTCCCCTCTTAATCTTTCCTTTGACTTCGTCTATAGAAGTGATGTGTTTTTATTAATAAAAATGATTTGATTACATATTACATTTTTTAGTTTCATTGACCTAAATTACAATATATACAAAGGATCTCTAGCCAAAAACATCATGAGTCACCAACCTATAAAGAATATGTACATTTACAAATTGGGGTTTGGCCTAGGGGTATTACATTCCCATCTCACTTATTTATGCATTGTCCTTAGTGCATTATATACAAATGTAAAACAATATTATTTATAAATATACAAAAAGATGTGGGTAATGTTCATCCATGGTATCTTCATGTCCCCATGTCACATATTCAAGACCATAACAAGTCCATTAGACCTTTACCAGTCATGTTGCTACATTCTAGAGGAGATTGACTTTCCTATTCAATATGCACATCAAATGAACTTGGAATTTTCCATCTTCCTCTATATAGATCACATTCCAATCAATTACATGATTAGAAGTAGGAACATACTTTTTAAGAAAAAACACATGCAACACATTATGTATGCACATGGATGTAGGGAGTGCAAGCATATATGAAAAAGGACCAATCCTTTCAAAGATATCAAATGGTCCTACTATCTTTTTGTCAGTTGAAATATGATAATTGAGCAAAAAAACTAATGCCAATAATTTATATTAACCCATAAATTTCCTATCTGATATAAATATCGAAATTATGCAATTAATTTACTATTGAGTTACAAATTAGAAATTAGACAATGAAAATCATACAGTATACGAAGAACAAAAAAAAAATAGACACCATATGTACCCCGAAAACCCTAGTGTGGGGAAAACTAGATAAGAGGGGATTTTATTAGGCATTCAAGAGATAATTTACAACAACAGAATAAACTAAAATTCCTTACACATTTCCCAGAAAACTTCACATTTCTCAATAGAAAAATTCTCCCAACTATTGGTTGTATGACCCAACAATATCAGGCCCTATATATCCTGGTTTGTATGACAATGGTAAAACTCAGGTACGACCTATACAACCTATACAAATTTGACATTCTGTACGAAATTACTTTTGGTGTTGGTATGGACTACGAACAACCTTCTCAAAATGATAAAATTTGGCCTAAATTCGGCGTCATCCTCTCTACTTGTTGTTGCCCAAAAATTTCCCTTCTTTGCAAACCAGTATGTCCCAAGGATGTCCTCTACTAGCTGCCCAAAGATGACCTAAAATTTCCCTCTATGATTCAACTTCTCTCTCTTCTTCTTCTTCTTCCCAAGCACCCTCTTCTTCTCACCTACACAGCCTCACAAATGATAATAGTTCCCAACTCCACCCTCCTCCCCTTCTTTTATCCTTCAATCAACCACCATTTTTCTTGAGATGTGTCCCCAAGTTTGGGCCTTGTTGTTCTACTTATATGTTTAGTATAATGCACTCATTAATTATCAATCCGGGATTTGTAATCAATAGAGTTACAAGACACCAGTAAGAAAGGTAATTTCTAATGTCACGAGTATATAATTAAACAAGATTATGCATGCTGGAAACAAATCAAAATTAACAAACTGTAATTCACTTTGGTTGTCTTTCACAGAGAGGCTATCCATTCCATTATGGCACATGAAAGTATGATATGGAATTGGTTTGACAGATCAACTCTACTATCTGACCCAAAAAACTAACTACGCAATCCACACTTCTGAAAGGAAATCACACATCAATCATCAAAGCATAGAATGGGTAGTTCAATAGTCAATATGTTGGTTCTGTTGTGGTTCACAATGAACTTCACTAGTTCTTATCCAAATATTTTTTACTATTGTTGCCAACATCTATGATCACTCAAGGAAATCAAATTCATGAGAATAGAAGCAGGGCATATGTGAAAACAGAGAAAATAAAGATCTTTAAACAATTATATACTAGAAATCCTAGTTTGAGCTTATACTGCTATCATCTAACATAGTTAAAGATTTAACTAATTTAATGTTTACACTACTGGAAAATAAATGCTAATGATAATCTATGAAGAGGATGACCTTTGTTGGGCGGTGGGCCCTTGCCGCTTCAACAGGTCAGCTACTGAAGTCTACAGGAGGCTTGTCTTCAACACACACATTACTCTCACTCACATTTCAAATCAAAAGATCGAAACTCTTGTTAACAAATCAACTCATACTTAATCATAGATAATCAAAATATGGAGATAAATGACATTCTATTAATTTTTACTCAGAAAATTTTCTGTACTATCACATGCAGCTTCACATATTGGCAATATGCTAATTCTCCTACTACTTCTACCATCCTTGCCACAACTATTTAATAGTCTGAATCATGAAATACAAGGAGCAAAGTGATTTGTAGATCAATCAATTGTTAAGTTCAATCATTCAGCTACATCTTTAGCTTCATCCTCTTGACACAAAGTGCATGAGGATGAGGAAATCAACAAACTATTCTTATCATAGCCTTGCTAAAACAAATAGACGTCCACCAATTGGCTTAGGCGATATTTGGAACTCAACTTAGTGCATTAGGCTCTTCCATATTAGTACCGGATAGTAACACGTGGATGGTACCGAATCACAACAGGGCGCAAAAGGTGGTACCATATCATGATAGTGTGTGGCCATTGGTACCAGATCATAATAGTGCATGTTGGTACCGTATCGCAATAGATTCTATTTTAGTACCAGATGCGCTTGGTACCGGATTCAAACAACAACAGTCTTGGTGCACAGGTACTGGATAGCTGAGTTGGTATAGGAATGCTAGACATCTAGAGGTCAAAGATTCACATATGAAAAATTGAGCATTAGTACATTAAATATTTAATTTATTAACTCTATAAACCACAAAATGCATGAATTAACCATACTTTACCTTATGACCTTATTACTAGCAAATGGTAGCATTCTTGTCATTCACTCAAGCTTTAGGTAGGCCAAAAAGGTATAGTTGAAGAGTATAATAGGGTAATGGGGATGTCAATTTTGGGTCTCAACATTCCCCCATGCCAAAATCATTGCATCTCCTCATGCAACTGAAAACAAAACCCAAATTGTTTTAAAACTTGAGACGGTGTTCTTTACTTTGGTGGATCAATGATGTTGATGGTTGAAGCCTCTTCTCTCAACTCCCTTTTGATGACCCTAACGTATTGTAGGAGTCGTAATACCTTCTTGAGCTTGTTAGAAGTATCTTCATGGTCATCTTGAATTTGTTGGCTGGTTTCTTTCAATTGCTCATTTTCCTTCTTGATATATCTGTCCAAGAGTTGATATTCCTTCACTTCCTGTTGGAGTTCCTGATTTTGTTTTTGTAATTCCCCAATCCTTTTCTTCATTTCTTGTTTTTTCAAGGTCTTTATTGACTCCATCATTACTAGCTAAATGCACTCCCTTTCCTCGACTTCCTCCCTCATCCCACATAAAGTAATAGTGGCTTGCTCCTCGGTCAAACTAGGGATGTCATCTTGGATTGGTAAATCCTCAGAAGGGGAGGTAAGGTCAATTGGATCTTCTTGTATATGAAAGTTGACTATTGTTTTTCCCTTCTTTGCCATGCTCCTTGTAGTACTTTTACAAGGAGGTACCAGTTCAGGGATGCTCATAGACTTCCTTTTATTCTTTTCTAATCTTGAAATGGTGATAGGGGGTTGTGCCACAGACTGTTTACTTTTATTTTCTAAGCTATGCTTCCCTTTCTTCATCAATATCTGATGACCCTCTTTCTCAACTGCCACCATTGAAGTCTCCTCAACTAATTTTCTTTTACCTTTTGATTCAGAGATTTTAAAATTTTTATTAACTGTGGAGGAGGACCCTGCTTTTTCATGTTGGCTCACTTCCCTAGATGATGGTGGAGTTGTCTTATCCTTCTTGCTCTTTTTCTCTTGGGGTTCCTTAATTTTATTTGGACCATGATGGGTTTCTTCCATAGATTTGTTTTTTGTGGGAAGGTGTTGTGTAATAAGGGTTTTCCAACTAATCCTTTGTTTCCTAAGCTTATGTAAAACTAGCATTTTAATGAGACCTTGATGGTAAATGATAGTCTTCTCTACTTTGGAGATGGATTTAACACCTCTTACCATTTTATTCAAACTCATTCATAGAAAATATGGAAAACTGATTTCAGGGCCTCCTTCAAAATTTAATAGGAGCCTAAGATGATAGATGATGGTCATGGCATACCTGCCTTCACAGGTGACAAATTGTTGAAGAATGGTAATCATTGGATGATATTCTTCTTTGATGTATTTCCTAGGGATCCCCTTCTTCCAGTCAGGGTGTTGATGATCAGCCTTCAAGAATTGTTGGCACATTTCTTTGTTAATTCCTACACCTTTGAAGTATTTTTCTCCTCTGCTAGGTAGTCTCGTGACCTCCCTTAAGGTCGCTTTGTTGATTATCAGTTGTAGATTGCCTATATGTGCACTCTCTCCATCATAAATATGTATAAATTCCTGAGAAATCTTCTCATTCCAGCCTGTAAATTTTTCTAGAAATGGTATCCACCCCAATCTAGCATATATTTCTTGACATAATTGGTACTCCTCGGTTTCCCTATAAATTTGGAAAACCGGTTTGTGTCTAGTAACAACCATCGTTATAAGTTGAGAAAAGGATCTGGTTGTATCACAAGGGTTTATTTAATTGATGAAGGGTTTGGTACCGAAAAGGATTAGGCTCGGGACTAGAGAAAGCTCATGACAAGGGGGAATATGGTGATTTTGTTGGTAATGCGAATGGTAAGTTTAAGTGAGGATGCCGTAAAATTATGACCAAATGAGGCTTATCTGGATGGCTTTGACACCAGATAAGCCATTTAATTTTTACCTGTAACTGTAATGATGAGGATAAGACGTCGGGTGTTCAAGGCATCATTTTGGGATATGTGATTGGACGTTCAGATGGTGAATTTGATGTTAGGTCATGGTTCATGATATAAGATAGGTTCGTGAATTTGCTTAAGGATGAAATATATTCATGGCTTATAATTGCTATGCATGCTTCATATTTTGATATGATTTTTTTCCTTTAACCATGTTCAAGAGCTATGAGAGGATTAATTAGGTTTAGGCATATGGGTATGAGGGATAGGTGCATGGGTTTAATACTAAGGTCATGAGATCTAGTATATATTTTCATACTTATTGTAGTTTTATAATCATAGGAAAATAAATACCATGTTACCTTTGCTTTCACCTTTGTGTGATTGATACCCATAGCATGTGTGTCTGCTTATAAATTGTTAGAATTCATCCTTTTAGACTGAAGCTTCTTGAAAACTTGGTACAGGAATGTCCTGTACTTCTGATATTCTATGCTTATCTTCTTTGTATTTGGTTTTGCAAGTGGGTTATATGAGTCTGGAAAAGAGTTATGAAGGGGATCTTTGACCTTCCCCCATGCCAAAGATGTTGTATATCTGTAGGAAAGAAAATTCAACAGTTTATATCATAATGGAGAAAAGATGACAAGAGCAAAAAGAAAACAATCAAATTTTAGAAGTACAACTTATCACTTATCATATGATGTCATGCCAAAAAATGAAATTGCCCCTCTTTTAATGGATTATTGACAGAGGTAGCATTCAACAGTGAAATAAGGAATATATATGTTTATCAGAAGAATAGATCCCACCTAACTTGCTTAAGAGATTTACTATCATTGGATGTTATAGATAAATTTCACAGCATTAGTAGATTAGACTCCCTAGTTAGGGATCCACTCTTAAGAAGTTTCCTTCTTAGATAGGGTAGGATTTAGATGTCAGGCTAGTAAGTTGACTTAGGGTGATTCTCAAATGGACATTTGCTTGGAATAATTATGTTGTTGATTAATCTAGAGTTTTGTATCTCATGGAAGCCAATAATGACCTTTACTCTTTTTGTTTTAGATGGAAAAAGGTGGATTTTTCAATTAGACATGTATAGATGAGACATTTTTCAACGAAATCCCACTACTAGCAAGCCTGTTCAGTACTTTGGTGGGGTAGTTGTGATAATTAGTGAGAGGTGCCTTCCCCAGGTAGAATGCCCCATTGCCAACATGCCTGTTCAGTACCCTGATGGGTTTTCCTAGTCATACCATAGACTGGTACCCACTGCCAGTAGACCTGTTCAGTATCCCGGCAGGTTAGTCTCTTAAACCCTTTTTCCATCAGAGCCTTCTTGTCCATATTCACCTATTTTGGTTTTTATTAAAGTGTGCTTTGCACGGTGACAGGGGAGGCTCATCTGAAAATCTTTTTACAGGGTGGGATGGTATTGGGTTGGAAGGCATATACTCTTCTTTTGTATGTCTTTTAAAGATTTTTCTGAAGGAAAAATAAACTTTTATGCCCATTATTTCTTTAGAGTGATCCAGATGTATAATTTTGTCTAAAGTTGTCCATAAGAGAATGAACTAAAGTTTGCTTAGGGTACTGGTACATCCTCTGCCATAAAAGTTTTGGTAGTGTTCCCATGGTAGAGAGTGTTCATATACTCATATGTTACTCTTTAATAAGATAATCCAATGAATACTATTGAAGTCTGGTTAGGGTGATATAGTTTCTTATAGGCTCATATATATATTTTTTAAATCATGCTGAAATGATGGGTATAGGAAACTTCTAGTCTTTAAAGTGGATTTTGAGCAATCATAGGTAAATATTGTGTCCCTCTTTTTTTTTTTTTTTTAAGCAATAGAATCAAAAGAGATTAAAGTGCTTCTCAGCAACAGAACCAAAAGAAATTAAAATTCTTCTCAGCAATAGAACCAAAAGAAATTAAAATACTTCTCAACAACAAAACCAAAAGAAATTAAAAAATTTCTCAGCAATAGAACCAAGAGAAATTAAAATACTTCCCTTTAGTTTTCAACAGAAGGGCTGTCCTTTGATACTGCATTTGGTTTCGTGGTTCCATCTTAAGTGTTTGTTGCATGGCTTCATACTTCAGATTAATTGACATAAGATTTTGAAATATGCATAGTATGCTTTGTCAATTAGGTAATGTGTCTTGATAGTATTGAAAAAGGACAGACTCTAGTACCAGACTGGTACTGGACCAAAACTGGATTTATGGTACTGAAACAGAAAAAAATATTGGTGATTCCTACAACTGATGTTTAGCAAGTTCATGAAGGATCAAATAGAGTATAAAAATTTGCATACAAAAGAAAAGAAAATTTGCGAAAGTAAAACAAAAGGAGGCAAGAGTCTCTTGTTACCTTCAGCTTATTAATAAAATTCGATCCACACTTATGTACAAAAATTTTCAAATAAATAAATCGATCAATGTGGATCAGTAGGAGGATATCCTTCTTTACTGATCATCTGCATGTCTAAATTTTGTAATATACGAGTCAGGAATTCTTCTTTTTACAGAGGTTTGTTGTAAACTCACAACCGGTGACCATTCACAAGTAGTGGTGTCTGTTTTTCATCAATTGTCTTTATCCTGATTGAACCATTATTGTATATAGTGTCAATTTCGTAAGGTCCCATCCAATGGGTGGCTAACTTACCTTTGAAGTTCTTGAATCTGCTGTCATACAATAGGGCCCAATCTCCTTGTTGAAATTTTTTCTTTTTGAGATACTTGTCATGCCATTTTGTTCTTTGTTCTTTAATGAGGGTAGTCCTTTGAAGTGCTTCCTACCTGTTTTCATCCAACTCATTAAGATGCAAGAGTCTTTGTTGTTGGGCTTCATCCAAGTTCATGCCGACTTGTATTGCAGTCCTGAAGGTTTTGATCTGAAATTCTATGGGAAGAAGCACCTGCTTCCCATATACTAACTCATAGGGTGTATGTCTTGTTGTATTCCTCAGGGTGATTCTATAAGCCCATGAGGCTTCTAATAACTTGTCAGCCAAATCCTTATGGTGCAGCTATACTGTTTTGGTAAGAATGGACTCAATAACTTTGTTGGTAGATTCCACTTGTCCATTTTCCTGTGGATGATAGGGTGTAGATTTCCTGTGTTTGATTTGGTACTATTCTGTAACAACTTTGACTAGATGAGACATAAATTGAGTTCCCTGATTAGTCATAATTTCTCGCGGTACACCAAATCTATTAAAGATATCATTAAAATGGAAATCTACCACTGATTGTTCACTTGCAGCTAGTAAAGCTTTTGCTTCAACCCATTTAGTCACATAGTCAGTGTATACAAGTATATACTTTTTCTTTTTATATGTAGGGTTAATAGGCCCTATAAAATATAATGCCCATTTCTTGAATGGGTCAATGATTATTCGGGCTTGAAGTGGCATTTGGTCTCGTGTAGGAGGCTTACCCATTCATTGACATTCATCACAATTGGATACATAGGTTTTAGCATCTCTAAAAATATGGGGCCATTAGTAACCCGATTGTAGAACTTTGTAAGCGGTCCTTTGGTCTATGAAGTGTCCTCCACAAGGGCCATCATGGAAGGCTTGTAAAATATCATGAATTTCATCTTCCCGTACACATCTCTTGATTACCAAATCTGGTCCTGTTTTGTCGAGGCAATCATCGTGCCACATGTAATTTGCACTTAGTTGAATTACTTTTTGTTTTTCTCTAGGAGACAATTTCTGAGGCATCTTCCCTATCACAAGATAGTTAGTGACATCTGGAAACCACGGAGTGAATGTAGAAATAGAAAATAAATTTTCATCAGGAAAGGTATCTTCTACTGGTGCATTATCTCCCAGGTGAATCATTCTAGACAAGAAATCAACCACAAGATTATCTTTAACAGGTCTATCAAAAATGTTGATATTAAACTCTTGTAATAATAAGAGACATCGTGTAACTCTAGGATTTGTTACAGGTTTGTTCATTAAGAATCGGATGGTTGAATGATCAGTGTGTACAAAAGCTTGATATCCTGTGATATAGTGTCTAAATTTATTGATAGCATGGACTACAACTAGCAATTCTTTTTCTGTGATCGTATAATTAACTTCAGTTGGAGATAGATTTTTACTAACGAAGTAAATGACATAGGGAATTTGATTTTCTCTTTGTTCAAGGACTTCCCCAAGGGCTGTGTCTGAGGCATTGGTATATATATGAAAAGGAAGGGACCAATTTGGTCCTCTTAATACAGGGGTAGTTGACAATTTTTTTTTTAGAATTTCAAAAGATATTTGGCATTCATCATCCCACTTAAATTCATCTTCTTTAGATAATAATTTAAATAAAGGGGTAGCTAGGCTTGTAAAATTGGGAATGAATCTTCTATAGTAGCCAGTATGTCCTAAAACGCTGCGGACTTCCTTTTGTGAGGAAGGTATTCTGATTTGTGTGATGATAGAATTTTTTTTCGGATCAACTCTCATGTCAAAATGGGAAATGTGATGTCCTCAAACAATACCTTCAGTAAGCATCATTTTTTAGTTTTCATTACTTAAGGAAAGGTTAGTTTCCTTACACCTAATCAAGACTTTTTCTAAATTGGCCAATGCTTCTTGGAAGGCTTGTCCATGTACTGTAAAGTCATCCATGTAGACTTCCACACAATCATTGGTCAAGACAGAGAAAATGGCTAGGACAACTCTTTGAAAAGTGGCTGGGGCATTGCAAAGTCTGAAAGGGAGCACCCTATAATCATATGTGCCCCAAGGGAAGGTGAAAGTGGTCTTCTCCTGGTCTTTGGGTGCTATTTGTATCTGGTTGTAACCACTAAACCCATCCACGAACAAAAAATACTTCTTTCTGGATAAGGTATCTAGCAACTGATCAATAAATGGTAAGGGAAAGTAATCCCTATGGGTGGCTTTGTTTAACTCCC
>SNQJ01S0009122.1:20974-32519 GCA_010110895.2 Picea sitchensis | reverse complement strand
ACCATCCTTGCCACGACTATTTAATAGTCTAAATCATGAAACACAAGGAGGCAAAGTGATTTGCAAATCAATCAGTTGTTAAGTTCAATCATTCGGTTACATATTTAGCTTCATCCTCATGACACGAAGTGCATGAGGATGAGGCAATCAACAAACTATTCTTATCATAGCCTTGCTAAAACAAATAGATGTCCACCAATTGGCTTAGGCGAGATTTGGAACTCAAATTAGTGCATTAGGCTCTTCCATATTAGTACTGAATCGTAACAGGTGGATGGTACGAGATCACGACAAGGCACAAAACATGGTACTGGATCATGACAGTGTGTGGTCGTTGGTACCGGATCATAACAATGCTTGTTGTTACCAGATCGCAACAGTGCATGTTGGTACCAGATCGCAACAGTGCGTGTTGGTACCAGATCACAACAGATGATATTTTAGTACCGGATGCGCTTGGTACCGGATTCGAGCAACAATAGTCTTGGTGCACAGGTATCAGATAGCTGAGCTGGTATAGGAACACTAGACATATAGAGGTCAAATATTCACATATGACAAATTGAGCATTAGTACATGAAATATTTAATTCCTTAACTCTATAAACCACAAAATGCATGAATTAACAATAATTTACCTTATGACCTTATTACTGGCAAATGGTAGCGTTCTTGTCATTCACTCAAGCTTTAGGTAGGCCAAAAAGGTATAGGTGAAGAGTATAATAGGGTAATGGGGATGTCAATTTTGGGTCTCAATAGGCCTCAATGTATATTATTAGCATTCCCCTATAGGCTAGAACCCAATATCCACTAATTGATGTCCCCCCTTCGGATAGGGTCCCACAAATCACTCAACTCTCTAATGAGGTGTAACCTGTCTTCCTCGACCCCACACTCCACTGGATGATGATTTATTTTATTTTTTTCCTAAGATTGATTTATGAATTAATAATAATGCTGATATGTGTCATATGCATGTCCATGAAATGGCCTAGGAAACTTAGACCTAGTTGATAAACCTGCTGAGCTAAAAATATTACACTCCTTCTTAGTGAGGGAGGTGCCTCCACTGGCACTAGTCTTTGATCCCATCAAGTCTTTTGTTTTTTTAGTTGATCTCTATGAACTAGAATAGATCCTAGATACTTCTGTTGCACTCTAATATGATTTTATTCTCGGCTCCTCCATGAACATCAAATCATACCAACTTAATTTCTTTGACACTGATCTATGGTCCAAGGACCCTCTAGATCCACCTAAAGGTTGTCCAAACACCTTATACATCATAAATTGCTTGCTTCCAAGCCTTATTTCTACATCCAAGGCCACTCCCTTAGATTGTATGAGCACCTGTCCATCAACAAACATCACTACATACCCCATATCCTCCATAACTTATACAGAGAGTAAAGTGACCCTCAACTATGGTAGAAACATCACCTCATACACCTCTAGAGACACTCTAGATTCCAACTGGAATCTAACACATCCAACCACCTTCGTAACATGCCTAGAGTATGTACCACTCTTCACATGGAATTATGATCCCATCTCTAAAACACTAAATAGAAACAACCTCATTATCTTCATATGGAAACGTGACCTATTATCCATAAACATGCCCCATTGTCCTCCAGCTCATCCAATCTATTACTGCTAGGAAGAGTGATCAACAAAGAAAATTCATCATCAAATTTATAAGCAAATGCATCCAACTCAATGGATGTTGTGGATTATACCTCTTCCTCCTTTTTTTGTTGTTTTTGTTGGGACATTGGATGTCATAATGGATAGTCCTGTGACATCCAAATAATTTCACTTTTTCGATGTCTCTGGAACCTCCCACTCTACTTATATTTTTCACATGAAGAGACACATTCTCTTCCTCTTCACTCTTTGCATGGCTAACTCAAGTCACATCAAGTATCGACTCCTCCTAGGAAAAGTCATCCCACAATCTCTCCTAATCAGAAAGATTCTTCCAAGCCACCACTCCATCGAAAAATACTTCCCACTACTTGCTGAAGCCATTCAATGTTCTCCTCACCAACTCAGTCTCATCCACTACCTCTCTCACAACTGCAAGTTCATCTTTGATCTGAGTGAAATTTGTGAGGTAGGTGACCATAAAATCTCTCTTATCCATGTTCGTCTTGCTGAACTTCTCTCTGAGAAACACCTTCCTAGTTTGGTTGTCATACTGGTAAAACTTCACCAAGGCCTCCCACATGTCCTTTTCAGCCTTATTGCTAGAAAAATGAGGAATAATGTGGTATTTGACACCATCCACAATTATCCTCCTAGACTTGACATCTTTCTTGGTATGGGATGATAGTTGTACTAGATTAGATGGGAATGCCGCTTTTCCTTCAGCAATTTCCAACAACTCATCCTCTTCAAGTACAAAGCTGATAAGCTCCCTCCAAAGAAAGAAATTTTAGGGACCATTCAAATTTTCCTCAAACCTTAATCCTGCACTTCCCATTTGATGTTGTTGCACTATTCCACCCACACTTTTTGGTCTTATGCCCCACTTGATGAATTACACTTCTTGTCTACAAATAAATTATCTTGGATCCTATTGTACTCAAAGTATGAGATCTGATACCATGTTGAAATATGATAACTCAACAGAGAAACTATTGCCAATAATTTATCCTAACCTAGAAATTTCCTAGATTATATAAATATGGAAGTTATAAAATATATTTATTGTTGAGTTATCAATCCAAAATTAGGGAAAAAAAAACGTACAGTAAGCCAAGAACAAAAAAACCTAGAGACTGGATGTACCTTGTAAAATCCAGTGTGGGGAAAACCAGCTAAGAGGGGATTTTATTGGGTATTCAAGAGATAATTTACAACAACATAATAAACCAAAATTCCTTACAAATTTCCTATCAAACCTCACATTTATCAACAAAAACGCTCGCCCAATTGTTGGTTGTACAACCCAACAAGATCTGGATGTGTATGGCCTGGTATGTACAACTTATATGGCATGTACATATTTGTTATGCAATACAACCTTCCTTTTGGTGCTAGTACAACCTATAAATAACCTTCTCCGAATAAGAAAATTTGACCTAAACTCAGCCTGATCCTCTTTTCTTGATGTTTTTCGAGAAATCACCCTTGTTTATAGACGAGTATGGCCTAAGGATGGCCTATACTAGCTACCCGAAATTGGAATGAAATTTCCTTTTCTAATTTATCTTCTCTCCCTTCTTCACTTTCCCAAGCACCCTCTTCTTCTCACCTACACAACCTCACGAAATAGAATAGTGTCCAACTCCAGCCTCAACCCCGTGTTTTATCCTTCAATAATCCATCATTTTCCTTGAAATGTGTGCCCAAGTTTGTGTCTTAATGGATGATATTGGGGAACCCCCTTTGGGGTGGACCTCACTCTCCACTAAGTGGTGTGCCACACTTTAGACAAGGTCCCAAAAAGCACTCAAATCTCTCTTGAGGTTCTCCCTCTCTTCCTAAGCCCCACACTCCACTCAAGGATGATTTGTTTACTGATTTTCACAAGTCTTATTTATGCAGTGATAATAAGGTTGATTTGGGTCATATGTGTGTCCATCAGCTGGCCTAGGACATTGAGGCCTAGTTGAGACGCCCACTAAGCTAAAACTATAACACTATCAACTTTGGGAATCTCCCCAATTTTAGTGAACTCTTCTTATCTTTTTCTTTCAAGAAGACATGCTCTCCCATTTTAAATTCTTTGTGTTTTTCCCTTGTCTGCATAACTCTTCTTCCAATCCTATGCAACATTTAAAATGTGATTTATTTTCACCATCTGCTCCAATTCACTAAGAAATTTTATCCCAACCACTTCTCTATTTGTTGGGATTTCTTAGCTCACTAGTGTGTTTCACTTTCGACCATATAATATTTCAAATGGGATCATCTTCAAATATGCATGATACCCATTATTATAAAAAAAAATAACTAAATGTAAATGATATTACCATTTTTATGGTCTATCCATCACATGTATTATTAGCATATCCTCAATGAACTTACTGACTCATTGTATTTCCCATTTGATTGTGGGTGATATGATGTGATAAAATTCAAATCTGTCTCAAATCCTTTAAACAATCCCTTCTGAAAGCTTTATGTGAACTTGGGATCTTTGTGAGAAACAATTTCCTTGGGGACACCATGTATCCTTACAATTTATCTCATACAAATATTTTCAATGTTAGCTTCCTTTTGAGTGATGATCACTGAAACAAAATGAGTATCTTTGGTCAGCTTATCCATGCCCACCATGATGTAGTCATATTTATTCACCATTTTGGGAAACTTGGTGAGAAAATAAATTTTCATAACTTCCCATTTCCACTCTGGATTGAGAAATGGTTGTATAAAACCAAGTGTATGTATGTGTTTATCCTTTACCTTATGACAGTAAAGACATATATCTATATAATCAACCACTTTTTTCTTCATACTAGGCCACAAATATTGACTCTTTATAATTGCAATGGTTTTCTAGTAACCTAGGTGCCCAACATAAGGCACAATATGAATCTCTCTCAACACCATATTTTTCAACTATTTAGATTTAGGAACATATACATCTCCCATGTCCATTAGGATTCCATCCCCTCTCATCTAATAATATTTAATTTTTTATTGGGAATTATGTTTTTGTAATATTTCTTTTGTCTCCATATAGTGCAAATCGGATTTAGTAGCTTCCAAAATTTCGCCTTTCAAATCAGATTTGTACATGATAATGGATGTGGCATGCATATAATGCACCCTACTATTGAATGCATCAACCACATTGTTTTCCTTGTATTTGATATACTTTATATCAAAGTCACCATCACTAAGTAATTCTAGCCATCTTATTTTCCTAACATTCAATGTTTGTTGTCCAAACAAATATTTCAAACCATATGGTCTATCCTTATCTCAAATCTGTTTCCCATAAGAAAATGCTTCCATAATGCACATATTCATGGAATGAACTATGTCTTCCAATTCTAAATCATTAGTGGCATAATGTCTCTCATTTTCTTTCAACTGTCTTCACTCATAGCATATCACATGCTCGTTTTGGCTAAGGACTCCCCCAATTCATTCCTTGCAAGCATCAGTCAAAACAATGAAATCTTCATTAAGATCAACAACATTCAATATGGGTGCACTTGTCGATGAATTCTTCATGTTTTGAAATATTTTCTCAAATTTGTAGGTCCACTTGAACTTCACACCTTTCTTTTGTAAATAAGTGATAGGATGGGAAATCTTTAAAAATCCTTCAATACATATTTTGTATTAATTTGCAAGTCCCATGAACAAAACCACCTCTAATTCATTATTTGGTGTTTTCCATCTTCAATGGATTTTATCTTTATTAGGATCCACTACTATCCATTCGTCTGAAATAATATGGACAAAATAATATATCTTCTTTCGATAGAATGAATAGTTTCTCAACTTTACATATAGTTGATGTTCTCTTAATACTTGTACCATCATCGTCAAGTGCTTCTCATGATATTCTTGAAACTTAGAGTATATAAATATTTCATCCAAGAATACAATCACAAACTTATTGAAGTAATTTATGAAAATTTCATTATTTAAACACATGAAGACAATTGGTATATTTGACAACCCAAATGGAACCATTGTAAACTCACAATACCCATACCTTATTCTGATTTTTTCTTGTTGATATATTCTTCTTTAACTCTCACCTAATTGTATCCTGACCTGAGGTCAATCTTGGAGAATAAATTTTCATCTTTTAACTGATGAAATAGATCATATATCCTTGGTAAATGATACTTTTCCTTCATAGTCAACTTCTTCAACTATCGAAAATCAATGTGTAACCTCAAGGTTCCATCCTTGTTCACAAATAGCATTGGGGCACCCTAATATGAAACACTTCGTAGTATATACCTCTTCTTCAAAATATATTCAATATGCATTAGAAATTCCTTCATCTCTAGTGTAATAATCCTACAAGGAGTCTTGGACACTAGGGAAGCTCTAGGCATCAAATTAATGGAGAAATACATATCTGATGCAGACCCCATCCTCTCCAAGGGCTGGGTGACCTCCTAGTCTAGGATCTTCTCCAGACTGAATTGACACAATCTTCAATTCCCTGTTGAAACCTATCAGAATACAATCCATAGGTCTTTGAAAAACACCACTCGCATGAAAAGCGCTAAGCGTAAGTCTTCTCCACATGACCACGCCATGTGACCACACGCTTATCCAAAAAGGTGTGTCGTGATTTCATGTATCAGCTATATGATTCAACCGATTGTCTATCCTTCAAACTTCTGAGTCTAGAAATGCCAACAAGGGCCTACCGCATGCTAGATCCTCCCTTATCCTTTATCCATATGACCCTTAACTATGACATGAGGCCAATCCTTCCGACTGCATTGAGATTTCATGTATCGGGAACTCCTGATGCGATTCACCTTCATTCTCGCAATCCTCCGATACCCAAAATTGAGAAATATTCGGATAAGATCAATGGTCCACACTAACTCTCCAACCAATGACTATGATCAAGTCGTGATTTCATGGTTCACGAATTCTCACAACTCGGCCCTTTGACCTTTCCACTCTGTGATTCAGGGAAATGTTGATCTCTTACCATGTGTCCCATTTCAATGGACGGTCCCGATGATTTCTGGATTTCGTGTTTCAGGGTTTTGCGAATTTCATGTTCCTTCTTCCAAATCCTTTGGTTTTGAGAAATTTCGGTAACTCACAACTAACTAGTGGGCCACTTCTCCGAGATATAATGAATTGCAAGATTTTGACCCTTTATGAATGGATCTTGATCCTCGATCTTATCCAAACTTCAAAATTCTTTCTTGAAGGATTTCTCCCGCTCAATCCTCTATACTTATTATTTCTTTGAACTTCAATTTTCTGTGTTGCACCTTTGATCACTTCAACTCTTTGTCACTTAGAAACTTTTCTAAGTGTTTCCTATCAAGACTTAAAACCATTGCTCCTCCTGAGCTTCTGTCAATTTAAATTAAATCTCTCCCCTTAGCGCACACTTGCACTCTGTGCCTTTTTCCAAAAGACTTTCTGACGCCCTCCTAGCATACTCTATGCTCAACCTCCTGAGATTTCAAACTTTAACACAATTTTGTTTCTACACACACTCCTTGTGCACAATATGCACACTTTGCATACAAAATTTCCCCACTATCTCTTCTGATCTTTTAAGTCGAAAAGACTTCTTCTCACACACTCCTTGCGCTTTTCATGCAGTCCTTGCATGATATTACAGAAGATAAACAATTGAACTCATTCAATTATTCATTCATTCACTATGAACATCATACATTCACAAACACATAACAACACAGTCAAACTATAAAACAATATCAACACTCTGTATTTGGGTCAATTTATTATGTTTTATTCATTTTAGAAGAAAACATAATTACAATCGGTTTTCCTTACAACTGTTACAAGAAAACTTGTCTAAGGACCCTGAGCTATTTTCTCTCTCTTCCTCCTATCTAAATACTATTACCTCCTATTCAAGCGGTTACCTACCCAATTAATACAACCTAATGACTAATCAGGGCTAATATCCCACACCTATAATACATTTACATTCATGGAAAGGATTTATAATGGTTCTGTCATTTCAAATGGTGGCTCGGTTTTACACAACCAAAATTAATTAACGAGAATTACAAACGAGAATTACAAAAAGTCTTCGCACCACTTCCAAGCTAGTTAATTGTCGGTTCATCTCCTTCGATGTGTTGAGGTGTCGATTCCAATTCCACGTCCTCTTCCTTTTGATGTGATTGTGATTCTCTTTCATCATACTCCTCTGGCTAAAATATTCATGGACTCTTATCCATGAGTTCTCGCATTGTTTTTCCATGCTTCAAAATATCAGGTTCAGTTTCCCAACTTGAATCTTCTACTGGGTGATCCTTCCATTTTACCAAATATTCAGGATACATCTTTCTTCTAGTTTTCCTTCCAACTCTCTGCTCTAAATTTTTCTCCATCTGTTCTTCCCACTGAATCTCTTCTTAATCATCCAATTCTCTTGTATCATCTCTTTTATAAGGATAAAAATCTGCAACGTTGAATATCGATGATATCCCAACATTGTCTGGCAACTCTATCTCATATGCATTTTCTGCAAATTTCCTAAGGATCTTGCATGGTCCTATATTCTTCATCTTCAAATTATTATATGTTCCTCTTGGAAACCTCTCCTTTCTCAAATGAGCTAAAAATTCATATCCCACTTCAAATTGAACTTCCCTTCTTTTCTGATCAGCTATGTCCTTGTACTTTTGATTACTATCATGTATCTTCCTCCTAACTTGATCATGAAGTCTTTGTATTTCTATAGAAGAATCTTCTACTCCAATGCTCCTGAATTCATCGTGTTTCAATTCTCTCAATTCTGCAACCCCTCTCGGTTGTCTTCAATATACTATCTCAAATGGACTTTTTCTAGTGCTCCTATTAACTAAATTGTTAAATGAAAACTCTGTCTGTGTCAGAATCTAATCCCATAGACGACCTTGTTCAGTGACTAAAATACTTAACAAATTTCTCGGAGTCCTGTTCACCACTTTAGTCTATCCATATGTTCGAGGGTGATATTTTGAACTAAAGGATAATTTAGTTCCTAGCGTCTTCCATAGAGTCCTACAAAAGTTTCCCACAGACTTAGTGTCCCTGTCTGAAACTATGCTTCTCAACAATCCATGTAATCTCACAACTTCTCTGAAAAACAAATTGGCTATGTGTGTAGCATCATTTGTTTTCTTGAATGGTATGAAATGTTCCATATTAAAAAAAAATTCAACCACAACAAATATGGAATCACTTCCCCTCTAGGTTCTAGGTAATCCCAATACAAAATCCATACTAATTTCATCCCAAGGCTTTTCAGGAATAGGCAATGGTTGATACAAACCAATGTTTTGTCTCTTCCCTTTTGTATGTTGACAAATATTACATCGGTCTAAAAATTTCTTCACATTTTCCCTCATACTTGGCCAATAATACAAACTATTCAACTACGCAAATATTTTGTCATGACCAAAATGTCTGGCTAAAATTCCACTATGTTTTTATTTTAACAAATTATCCCACATTGAACATATTGGTATGAAGAATTGGCTTCCTTTAAAAAACAATCTGTCTTGGATAAAATATTATGACCATGAGTTGTTATCCCTCAACAAAGGATTTTCATATGCTTCATAAGCCTCCTTAAAAACTGAATCTTCCTGATACATTTCCTTAAGGTGCTCAAACCCTAAGGTGTTCACTTGAAATTCCTATATAACCAAAATTCTCCTGCTCAAAGCATCAGCAACTTTGTTAGCACTTCCAAAAATATTTTTAATAACAAAAGTAAAATTTTGCATAAATTCTACCCACTTAGCATGCCTCTGATTCAACTTCTCTTGCCTAGTAATAAATTGCAAATCTTGATTATCACTATACAAGAAAAACTCTTTTGGAATTAAATAATGTCTCCATTTTTTCAAACTTGAATCACTGCATAAAACTCCTTTTCATATGTAGAATATTTGTCCTTAGAATTATCCAACTTCTCACTAAAATAAGCAACTGGTCTATTATCTTTATTCAAAACTACTCTAATGGCTATTCCACTTGCATCACACCTCACCTGAAATGTCTTTCCAAAATATGATAAAACCATAACTGGTTTCTCTGTTATCTTCTTTTTCAACTCTCTAAAACTTTTCTCAGCCTCCTTTTTCCAATTAAAATACTTATGTTTCTTCTTCATAGTGTCCATCATGGGTGCACATACTCCACTAAAATTTCTAATAAACTTTCTATAAAAGCCTGCTAAACCACAAAAACTTCTCACCTCAAATATGCACCTAGGTGACGACCATTATTTGATTGCTCTCACCTTTTCCGGATCCATCTTCAATTCATTTGAAGAGATCACAAATCCCAAATATATGAGCTATGACTTCACACAATAACTTTTCTTCAAGTTTACTAACAAATTTTCTTGTTGCAATTTCCTCATCACTAGTGTCAAGTTCTTTAAATGTTCTTCCTCTATTTTGCTGAAAAATAATATATCATCCATATTTACAATGACAAATTTACCTATGAAGTCCTTTAGTACTTCATTCATCAACCTCATAAATGTACTTGGAGAATTTTTCAATCCAAATGGCATGACTAGCCATTCAAACAAACCTTCATTTATCTTGAATGTTGTTTTCCATTCATCTCCCTCTCTCATTATTATCTGATGATATCCAATCTTCAAGTCTATTTTTGAAAAATAGTTTTCTCAACTCAAACAATCCCTCAAGTCATCCATTCTGGGTAAGGGAAATCTATACCTAATGGTTATATTATTGATAGCTCTAGAATTTGTACACATTCTCCATCCTCCATTTTTCTTTGGAATCAATACAGTTGGCGCTGCACATGGGATTAGACTTTCCATGACTAAACCTTTATCCAACAACTCATGAACTTGCTTCTTAACTTCTTCATTCTCTCGAGGTGTCAACCTATATGCTTCTTTATTTGGCAAACTGGCTCCTGGAATCAAGTCAATAAGGTGGCTAATGCTCCTAATAGGGGGTAATGAATCAGGCAACTCATCCACTACTATGTCAGCAAAGTTCTCCAACAATTCTTGGATTTATTCAAGAAAACCATCCATGGAAGTATTGGTAAGGATACATCTTGGCTTCCTTACTACAACAAATTTCATTTCTTGATCCTTCTTGATATCCTTCAAGAGTTCCTTCCCACTCATGAGAAGTATTCTTGTGTTGTCTTTTTCCTTTCTTTCTTCTCTTGTATTGGCAGTAACATGTGGGTTCTACCATTTTTTTCCAGAGTATAAGTATTTTTTCTCCCATCATGAATAGCATTCCTATCAAACTTCCACGGTCTTCCCAACAAAATATGATAAACATCCATGGGAATTACATCACAAAAAATATCATCTTTATAGCCTCCTATTTTAAATTCAACTTTGCATTGTTGAATTACCATTATTGATGTCCTTTCTACAGCCATCATACTTTGTATGGACTTGGGTGTGCAATTTTATCTAGCTTCAGCTTCTCCACCATCTCTATCAATAGTAAATTATTAGTAATCCCACTGTCTATAATCATCTTGCAAACTTTGTCCTTTATCTTACAAGAAGTTTTGAACAACCTCGTTCGCTGAATTGGGTCTTCTATTTCTTTCTATGGCTTTAGAAGAACTTTCCTCAACATAATATTTTGTCCTCCTTTTGCTGCCTCTGCTTACACATTCTTCTGGGCTTTAGAAATGTGTGCTTCTCCTCTTCCTCTCTTCCTCTTGGGACATTCCCAAGAAATATGTCTTGTCTTTCAACAAGAATAACATTTAACTCCACCTCCTCTACTTCTTCCTCTTCCTCGAGGAAAACAATTTCCCCCACCAAATGGTCTCCTTTGGGAACTTCCTCCTCTTTCAAAATGACCATATTATTCCTCATTCTCATCCTT
>SNQJ01S0009121.1:392067-403628 GCA_010110895.2 Picea sitchensis | reverse complement strand
ACGGACGCAATGGCACTATTTTCGTTGCATTCCTAGCACTTTGAAAATTGAGCAAAATTTGATCCCCTGATCAAGAAGTCCTTGAGAAGTAGAGTTGGACGGTCATAATTCTCTATGGAGAACTCGTGAAATCACGAGGACCGTAAGATAGCCAAAAGTTGCAAGGTGGTTAGTGGATGGAGAGACTCGCCACCCTAGGATCCAGAATAAACGTGGGTCGTTGATTGTGGTTGGTTTGATCCGTTGGATCATTTCGTGAATTTATGGATCGTGAACTTGGAGCACAGGCCAAATTCTTGGTCACTCCAAGTCCCGAATCGCGAAATAGATTAACAAGGGTAGAATTGGATGGTGGAGCACTTCTAGGAAGAAGTGTTGAAATCCTGTGAGTCGTCAGATCCAACCAACTAGCGAGGAATTTAGGGCTAAAGAGATTTGACAGGTGTAAGTTTAGGAGAGATCTGGACCATCGGATCAGGGGAGGCTCACAGTCGTTGATCTCATACATGAATTCCCATATCGAAATTTGGGGATTGAAGTGACAAGAGATTTGGAATCGATGCATTGTGAACTCCCAGTTCACGAAACTCTGAAAATATATGGACCGTTAGATCCAAATCATCGAGGATCGTTGGATCTCGTACAAGAACTCGTATATTGGAGTTTGGGGAATGGAGTGACCAGTGGTTTAGGTCGCTTCATTTTGAACTCCCGATTACTGAAACCTCTAAACCCGAAGTTCCAAAGTCCCGAAATCTTCGAAGACAGAAGAACCGTAGCGTATTTTAACCATTGGATGTTTGGTAAACATGGACCGTCGATCCACATGATTTACACGAATTCGGTAAATCGAAACTCTGGGAGATAGATGTGTGTACCTTAAACTCTTTGAAGGTTGAAAGCCTAAGTAGCACCTGGTAGTCTAGCATTTGGTCACGACCTTTGGTTACGAGGGTAGGGGATAAGAAAGAGGGAGCTATCACCTGAAATTTACAAAGTCGAGCAGAACTCGGAAAATTTGTGAAGTCGAAGCATTTTCATAAATCAGAATGGTTTTGAATGTGTGGAATTTGCTAAGAACGATGACTTGACAAATCCCTGTTGTATTCACATGTGTTTGCAGAAGCTTAGCAAGTACCAGAACCGAATAGGGTTGTTGTTGAGAGAAGAGAATGGAAGAGGTGTGGGTTGCCTCCAATTCAGAGAACGAAAGAGAAGGAAGGAATGTCAACTTGGGAGTCGAAGGATCAAACTCTAATGGGAAAGGAAAAGAGATGGATAAGGAAGGACATATGATGAAAATCATTGAAAGATTGCAGAAATATGCCTAGGCTCATCGAGATGATAGTCGAACGCTCATGAAAGTCAGGGATAAGAAGGGTGAATTCAGCTTAAGGATGTTGAAGAGTCTAGAAAGAATAGAAAATAAATTGGAAAGGGAGAGTGACTCAAGCAAGACAGAGAGTCACAGGACCCCTGAAAGGAAAAGAATATCAAGGAGTGTCAAGGAAAAGAAGATCAAGGAGTGTCAACAAACATCGTCATCACTCCCCAAAGCATTCCAGTAGGGAAGCACACAATAGTTCAAGCCCATCTCCTACCAGAAAGCACAGGAGATCTGGGATGGATGAATTGAAAGGGGAAATGAACAAGATCAAGCCTCCAACATTTGATGGAGAACATAAGAAGGAGGAAGATGTTGAAACTTGGTTGCTTGGAATGAGGAAATACTTTCAACTATAGAATTATTCCTCTCATGCAGAGGGTAGGATTTCCATGTATCAATTGAAGGGAAAGGCNATGTGGTGGGATCAACTTGTGCAGGTGTAGCACATCAGGGAAAGGGACATCACCTGGAAAGAATTCAAGAGGTATTTCGAGAGGAAATACTTAACCAAAAGATATTATGACAGAAAGATGAAAGAGTTATTTGAACTCAAGCTGGACCACTAGACCATAGATGAGTATGAACGGAAGTTTTTGGAATTACTGAAGTATGTTTCATTCATCAAAGATGAGTCTATCAAGATTCAGAGGTACTTGAGTGGATTACCACCTCCTATTGGGGATAAGATTCAGTATGATGACCCAAAGACTATGGAAGAAACGATAAGAAGAGAGAAGTTCTTATTTGAACAACAAAGAAAAAAGCCTACCCTTTGGAAGGCTTGGGATGACCAGAAAAAGTTCAAGAAAGAACAGAGGAAGAAGGGAAATAAACCACCCTTTTTAAGAAATAGTCCTCAAGGAAAGCCGTCTCTTAGAGAGCCTAAGAAGGTTGAAGTGGGTGGGCAAATGTCAAGGATGCCACCTATGGAATGTTGGGGTTGTAAAGAAAACCATAAGTACAGGGATTTCCCCCATAGAAATGATAAAGTAAGAGTTCTCCAAAATGTTCAGCAGGCTTAAATAGTGGAGCACATGGGCAGTAGAATTCCAAGGATCTACGCAGCCCTGGAAAACAAGAAAGCTGAGTATTAGTCGCACATGATTGAAGTAAAAGGTATGATAAAAAACCAACCATTTACTATTTTAGTTGATTCAGGGGCTATCCATAGTTATATAGACCCTAGAGTGATAGAAAGTTTGCATTTGATAAGAAGAAAACATGAAAAGTCTTGGTTAGTGCAGCTAGCTACAAGAACGAAGAGGAAAGTCACGGAGTTAGTCAAGTCTTGTCCTCTATACATGAATGGACTAAGCACGAAGGCCGATTTGAACATTCTGTCGTTAGGCTCTTATGACTGTCTAATTGGGATGGACTTGTTGGACCAACACCATGCCATATTGGATTGTCGGAACAAGGCATTCACTTGATTAGATGAAGAAGGGAATCATAGAGCCATCCAAGGAATTCCTAGAGATGTTACTGTTAGAGAAATCTCAACAATGTAGTTGAAGAAGTGCTACAGAAAAGGCTAGCAATTATTTGCAGCCCATGTGGGGGAAACGCCTAAGGATAAGGTGTCAAGTATTGAGGATCATGAGGTACTTAAAGATTTTGAAGATGTATTCTAGGAAGTACCTGGACTACCTCTGAAAAGTGATATTGATTTCTCTGTAAACTTGATGCCTGGAGCATCTCTAGTGTTAAAGGCTCCGTACAGGATGAGTGCGCCAGAACTAAAAGAGTTGCAGCTGTAGCTTGAAGAAATTCTAAAGAAGGGGTATATATGCCCAAGCATGTCACCTTGGGGTGCCTCGGTCATGTTCGTAAAGAAGAAGGATGGAATGCTGAGATTGTGCATCGATTTCAGGCAATTGAACAAAGTAACGGTGAAGAACAAGTACCCTCTACCGAGGATTGATGATCTCTTCGATCATCTGAAGGATGTAAAGATAGTTTCGAAAATAGATCTAAGATCGAGATATCACCAAGTAAGAATAAAAGATGAAGACATCAACAAGTATTCCTTTAGAACAAGGTACGGTCATTACAAGTTCATAGTGGTGCCGTTTGGACTGTCAAATGCACCCGTTGTTTTTATGATCTTGATGAATGGAGTATTCAAGGATTATCTAGACAAGTTTGTCATCATCTTCCTGGATGACATTCTGGTGTATTCCAGGACCGAAAAAGAACACAAACAACATCTAAGTATGGTGTTGCAGGTGCTAATAGAGCACCAACTGTATGCCAAGATGAGCAAGTGCTTGTTTTATCAGGAGAGGATCTATTACTTGGGACATATTATCTCGAAGGATGGGATAGCGGTAGACCCTGAGAAGATTGAATCCATTAGAGAATGGTCAGTGCTAAGGAATGTAATGGAAGTTAGATCCTTCATGGGATTGTCTAGTTATTACAGAAGGTTCATCGCAGGGCTTTCCAAGATAGCTCACCCTATCACTTCCTTGTAAAGAAAGGGGAAGCAATTTCACTGGACAGAGGGATGTGAGGAAAGTTTCCATCGATGGAAGTAGTTGTTAACCAGTGCTCCAATCCTGAGGATTGCAGATCCAAATGCAGATTTCATGGTATGTGTTGATGCATGCAAAGAAGGACTGAGAGGGGTCCTCAGTCAGAACAGATTCGTAATATGTTATGAGTCCAGGAAATTAAAAGAGCACGAGAAGAACTATGAAACCCATGACTTGGAGTTGGCATCCATAGTTGATGCTCTAAAGAAATGGAGGCATTACCTCATGGGAAGGAGGTTTGAACTCAGAACAGACCATCACGGTCTAAAATATTTGTTTGATTAGCCAACATTAAACGCTAGACAAAGTAGGTGGCTGGAATTTCTGTGTGAGTATGACTTTGAGATCAAGAATATCAAAGGAAACGAGAATAAAGTGGTTGATTCACTTAGCAGGAGGGTGCATGAATTACATGCTACAACCATTATCATGTATCATATTGATATTAAAAGAAGAATTCTGGAGGCTGCGAATGCAAATCTACAGTACAAAGAATTGGTAGCCAAGCTACAGTAGGGTAATATGCCACAAAAGATGCAAATTTATAAATTGGAAACAGATGGAATATTGTTGTACAAGAACAAAATTTTTGTACCCAATGTCCAGTGCTTGAAACAGATGATTTTGCAGGAGATGCATAATGTGCCTTATGCAGGGCACCCTGGATATCAGAAAAAAGTAGCAGCAGTCAAGAGACATTACTTTTGGCCGAGTATGAAGAGAGAGATCATTGAATACATCGCTAGATGTATGGAGTGACATAAAGTTAAATCTGAGCATAGGCACCTAGCAGGGTTGCTACAACCTTTACCCATTCCTGAGTGGAAGTGGGAAGTAGTAACGATGGATTTTATTACAGGATTTCCCCAAACAGGCAAGCTACATGATTCAATCATGGTGGTGGTGGAAAAGATTACAAAAGATTCCCATTTTATTCCACTGAAAAACTACTCACAAGGCAATAGATGTTGCTGATATTTTCATAAAGGAAGTGGCACGATTGCGTGGAATTCCTAAAACGATTGTGTCCGACAAAGACCCAAAATTCACCTCGAATTTATGGAAAGGATTGTTCAAAGGATTCAAAACGAATCTGAACTTTAGTACAACTTATCATCCTGAGTCTGATGGACAGACAGAGAGGGTGAACAGAGTAATAGAAGACATACTGAGAATGTATGTGATGGACAAACCATCAAGATGGGAAGACTACCTACACTTGGTAGAATTCACCTACAACAATGGGTATCATGAATCGTTGAAGATGAGCCCATTTGAAGAACTTTATGGAAGAAAGTGCAATACTCTAGTGAGTTGGGATAATCCAGCTTATAGAACAATAGTTGGGCCAGAGTTGCTCAAGGAGATGGAGGACCAAATGATAAAAATTAAGTAGAATTTGAAAGTTGCCCATGATAGGCAGAAAATTTATGCTGATAAGAACAAAATCCACAGAGAGTTCAAAGTGGGTGATCTTGTTTTCCTAAAAGTGAAAGCTAATAGGAGTTCCCTGAAGCTGGGAAGTTGCACCAAATTGGCAGCCAGATTTTGTGGGCCATTTGAAATCCTGGAAAGGATTGTGCCAGTTGCATATATGCTTTCATTACCTGCATCCATGACTGTACATAATGTGTTTCATGTTTCATTTCTTAAAAAGTATATGCCTAATGCTAATCATGTAATTGATTGGAATGTGATTCAGGTGGAGCAAGAAAGTGTCCCACAAGTGCATCCTATGCACATATTGGATAGGAAAAAGAAACAGCTCCGGAATCGAGCCATAGGGCTTGTAAAGGTCCACTGGAACTGGTACGGTCCTGAGGATGTGACATGGGAGCATGAAGATGTTATGTGGGCAGAGTACCCACATCTTTTTGAAAATTTTGAAAAGCTTGCAGATGCAGTGTAAAGTTGCACTGAGGACAGTGCAAAAATAAGGGGAGGGGGTTGTAATGTCCCCAAGGTCGAGCCCTGTTGTAAATCATGTCTAAGTATAAATATTGTTTATGAACTGTAATTCAAGTTTATAAGGCTGGTGAGCCAAGTTATATAAGTTAGTGGGCCTATGTGTTATTAGGCCCGGGAGCCTAAGTGTTGAAGGCCAAGAGCCTGATTTTTGTACATGTAATTATGCACAGTATTAATACAAAACATCTTTGCATGTGGACCAACCACGATGAATGAATGATGGGGGACTAAGCTTCCACAAAACCTAGGTAACGGATTAGGGGCTGGAAGGTTGGAAAGAGAGGCTAAGTGTGGAGCCTAGGGGCTTAAGTCCTTGGGCATAATATTTTAATATTATCCCAAAAGCCATGGGAAATCTATGTTTTGTCCTAAGTTCCTGGGGAGGGATGCATGCAGCTTCATGGGAGACATGTGTCGACCCAGGCGCATGCGATTTAACCCAGGAAACGAGTTGTGTTGTGTCCTCCTTCCATTTCCGTCGACTGCTGCATAGGAGTGGGGTGGGCATTCCTCCAACCATCACCTAAATCTTGGGTTCGACATTCCAATTCCTCCATCCTCCATTTGTATGCGATTGGCCTCTGTGATTGAACCTCTATACACCTTATGCATTTCTGAAACCAGAGCGGTGAGTTTGTTCCTTATTGCTGGTTGGGAGAACCGAATGTCCCGTAATTGTTGAGTCATGCATATTGTGTTGCTTGTTGGAAATCTCAACGCATCCTGTAATCCCAGAGCCGCGCTATGCTTTAGCGCTGATCGTTTTTGTTTCGGGTGTCCATACCCATTTTCCCAATTGACTATTGTGGCCACGCAATGCTGAACTATGTGTGGCTTGCTGGCCATTGTGAGGGAGGTGATTGTTGTTGAAGAGGCAGGTTACCCAATCTGTGAGCGACTCTCTCCAGGTGAGAGAGTGTGCAGAGGAAGTGAGAACTCCTAAAAGGAGTCCTGTAGTTTCCACAGAGCTTAGAGACTTCCAGTTCGGTCTACTGCTAAAGCCCAAGGGAAGGGAGGTTAGCAATCGATGGACTGTCTTGGTGACAATGAAGGTGTATACTCCTGGGGTGGGACAGACATGTGGGGAATGAGAGTCTATGGGTAGTGGGCATAAGTGGCTCCTGGGAGAGGATCCTTCTCCTGTGACTGTGTGTCTTCCTGTATTCTCTGCCTAGCCTAGGAATCCCTACCCGGTGGAGGTTAGTCCCAGCTCGGGGGTGACCTACTGTTGAGAGTGATGAGCAACACAATCTAAGGCTGGGAGGTTCATGGGAGACACACAGTTGGTGAATTACATCCAGTCTAAAAGATAAGTATATACATGCATATAATTTCAATTAAATATGCATGTCTGTGATTCTAGCAATGTTTACATGTATTCCGTTGTATTCGTGAATTATTGTTAATGCCATGGATTATGTATGCTAACAGTATTAATGTGCTTATGTTGTGTTTAATTGTAATTAAGCAATGGTATTTCATAAGAATGCATAATATGTTACAGTAGTGTTTTTCCCCATAGTAATGTTGGCCCGACCATGGGGTTGATGGTAGGGAACGTTACACATATCTTCCCAATCCTCATCAATCATTCCTACATGTTTCTTTGTATTTCCTGCAAACACCTTCTACATTCCTTGTTACACCAACCGATCGTGCATCTTGAGGTTCCACAACTCAAAGTTATTCTTCCTGTTGAACTTCTCCACCTTAAACTTTGCAATCAAAACCTTTTCCATTTCATGTTTTGCAACAAACCCAAAACTCTAACACAATCTCTTTAGTGACTTCATTCCTAGCCACTCTCTCTTCCAAGCAATGACCTACAATGATCTATATACATTTATATCTCTTCGAGGATGCACTCCAATCATCGATACTTTCTTGTAAATCATTAATGTTGCTAAGACATGCTTAGGGTGCAAGAGAACTCAAAAAGGGTTTTAGCAACACATGAATACCATCATGGGTGTCATTGAAACTGAACATATCAGCGTAATTGAATCAAAACGGGAGACTTCGGTCAATTTTCATCATTTTTCAACATTCCACTAAATCAAGCATCGTCTGGGCCAAAAATCATGACGTGCCCAACTTTCACAACCACCGCTAATGACAATCAAATCATTAGTTGCACATATATGTGATATCATCTCCTTCACACGGTTGTACGACTCTATCTTCACCAGGAAACAATGTCTCCTTCACGCAATTCTTTCTTCAACATTTCCTAGGTAGTTCTTGCTTCACACCCCCTAACTTGAGTTCCAAAACAACTTGTTGGAAACGTGAACCCACATAAATATAAATTGCAACAAAAATTAGTTACAAAGAAATAATGAAAAGGGAAAAACAAGATAACAAAATGGCATTCGAAAATACATGGATTAACATAGTAAAACCTTGACAATATATCAAGGAAACATCCATGGGGAAAGGTATTGATATTCTTATTGCTTCGAGGTAAGTATTACAATCTTCCCACATTGGGCTTACAAAACTTGCATATGTGTTTCAAAGCTACGTAGAAATATATGATCTTCAATATAACTACTACTATCGTTATGCAAACTACCAAATTACCACCATTACATGAACCATCAAATTTAAATTGGTCAAAATTTGAATTGATAAGAAACCAATATGTACACTTTAGGAGTATAGGATTCCCAAAACAAGCGAGTATCTATTTTGAAAGTTTAGAAATTGTTGGAATCAACGTTGGAATTTGATGTCCATCATAAGACATTTTTCCCATCATTTGCGTTCATATGTTTCGTATTACCGTCACTCTAAACGGGCAACCAATTCCCTTGAACGTATTTATGACGTTCAATAAATTTTACAAAACATTATTAAAGTCCCGAATCTCGCGTACCATACAAGATCCTTCTCGATCCCACTAGACTCAACATTTTTCCATCCTTCACATGGCATAAGGAATATGCTAAAGAGAAATCATGACTATTGGTCTATGAGGAATTGCATGGAGCCACCCACCAGAGCCACCAGTGAAAACATTCCCATCGAAATACTATAGTGTTCTGAATGCAATTAATTGTAATATTGCATTAGCCTTAATGCAATTAAGTGTGGAGTTATACATGTCTTCAAGTGGATCAAATTTGAGGCTTTTGATCAATTGAGCAGCGACACAATTGCATTAGTAGCAGGGTAACTCATCTCTATAGTCTAACCTCTTTGGAACTTGCCATACATACCATATTTCATGGAGAACATTCAGAGAAAAGAGAGAATACGCTTGGATTGAATTGTAACTCGCATATACCCAACAATAGGACAAGGTTAGGCCTTGATGGAGGATTGTTCACTATTAGGGCGATGTAAAAGAGGACAGACTCCATTCTTACTCGATACAATCATACAACAAGCCTCTACTGTTACATTTTTTCTAAATCTTGATTTACCTACATGATGCAAGTAGTTGTAAGAGATGGTAATCATGAGGGTGGTGGAACTGTATTTTAGTGGAGATATATAAATGAGGAATACATAATCTCCAGTTTAGTCCACACTTTGATTCACATTTCAGGTAAACATCATGAATTCACCCTTAAAAATTAGTTTTAATTCTGATATGTTATGTCGATTCTACATATCATCTACCTTATGTAACCATCTCTATTGCAATCCAAATATAGATTAGCATTAAACAATACCTTATCAATTATTGTTTACACCCACATCTGACTTGACATCCTTGTCCAAGTTCTAGTATTTATTTATTTATTCTTAAGGCCATACCTTTGAAACGAGAGGAGTTTGAAGAGATTGATGCCTATGAATGGTGCCCACTGTTGATACGTTGTATAAGTCATGGAAGGGTGTATTTTGATTCTTGTCTAAATGATATGTCTCAACGAATAGCCTAGGCTCTCACTATTTTATTGCTATTAACCAATATATTTGAACATTTTGAAGAAAATGCTTAACACAAAAAGATGATTCATTTTGGCATAGATGAATACAAATTATTATAAAGAGTGGTTATTGGAACAAAAGTATGGAGGTTAATATCATGAATTTGGTTTAGTTGTAGGATGTGTAATAGGTTGGTATGTATTTGGAATTGGTCTTCAATTAATCTATCATTCTAGGTGTAATACTTAAATTAAACCATCATTCATTAGTTTTATTTCTCGATTAAAAACTAAGGAAGATAAAAATAGTTTGATAATTATATAAAATATTTTAAATCTTCAAAATTAGACAATTATATAAATCTAAGACGTAAATTTTTTGTCCCCACGAACCACCAAATTTGGTGTACTACGAAGGTATACATACCCTACCCCCCTTTGGATTTGAACCTGTAACCTCTTAAGAGGAAACACATGTTCTTAACCATTAGGCCCACTCAAGTTGTATGAAAATACTTGTTTGTGTATGAAAATAGTTGTACTTGTTTGTGTTTGGAATTTATTTATTTTTTATGTACAAAGACATACATTCTCCAACTACTTTTAATAAAAATATGCACAAATTTTGTTTCTTACATTAAAGTCATAAAGATTGTTAACAAATTATTAAAAATCTTGGTAGATATATTGATTTGTTTAAAAAAATTCAGTATTCTTTGCTGATATACTCTTGTTATCTTCTTTAGAAAGAAGGACTTTTTCTTTTTCCATCTATTAAATATCTTCAAACATAAAAGATCACAAAATTAATGAAGTATGAAAAATCTAACTAAAAATAAAATAAGTGCATATGAAATTGATTTACACCTTTACCACTTGTAAAGGTGTCTTATCAACTTTAAACTTTAAATTGAGTATACTGATTTGTTATGTGAACTTGAAAGTTAAAAATTTTAGTATAATTTCAATTATTGAAACTTAACTTTTTAATCAAAACTGGATTATTGAAAGATTAAATTCCTATAAAAATTTTATTGTTGAATACCATAAATTTATACATAACGTTCTTTGACCGATAATAACGTTTTTTGATTAATTTTTTAATCAAAACTAGATTTTTGAAAGATTAAATTCCTATAAAAACTTCATTGTTGAATACCATTAATTTATACATAACGTTCTTTGACCGATAATAACGTTTTTTGATAGATAATATAGGTACCCAAAACCTCGAATTTTTTTTATACATAACGTGGTTTAACCGATAATAACGTTCTTTGACCGATAATTAGATACCCAAAACGTCGAAAAAAAATTGTTCTCTAGGAATCCAAATTCTGTTGGAATAATGTGTACAACAATTCAACATCAAAAATTCACATGAATTATTCCGTTTAAGTTGATGTACCGATTCCAAACTGAACCATGTTAAAATTTCTTGGTGTTCACTGTCATATACACAAAGTTAGAACAATGGTGAAAATTACGTTACACAATTTGCTGAACAATATTAAAAAAAAACAATTTTTTTCAAGTTAAAAATTGTATACGTAGGATGCAGATATATGTCGTCCGCACGAGATTCAAGCACAAGCTATACAGTAATAAAGAACGCATGCATCGACTACGTGCCACCGGCACTTTCCACTCTCCAGGGAGCAGAAAAATCCGCGTCAAATAGCATGCCTTGGCTGACAAAATATCTATTCATATAATCCTGGCTGGCATCCCAGGCATCTTCATACAGTGCAAACTGTTGATAGTTTTCAAAGTCGTCCTCGAAATGCCAGT
>SNQJ01S0009121.1:369483-389081 GCA_010110895.2 Picea sitchensis | reverse complement strand
TTATATTCCAATTAACTAGCATATGTGTAAAAATCAAACATGAAGACAAGGAAGTCATGTTATTATGTTCATTTCCTTAAACTTGGGACCACTTAGTCACTTCTATTAGTTTTAGCACAACAAACAATCTTGATTCTGATTCTGTTGTGGGAGCTTTGTTGTTTGAAGAGGTACAAAGGAAATATAGTATAGAAACCTCCAAACCATAAACAATGGTTGCTAGGGGTTGATCCAAAGAAAAAGGGGAGTATTAGAGAAGTACAACTATATCTAATTCAAAAGGCAAAAATGGTAAGAGAAAATGATGGTATTGCAATAAATAAGGGTGTCTCAAGAAAGATTGTTGGAAGAGGCAAGATTCCAAGTATGACTTTGTAAAGGAAGCAAATATGGTCATGTGATGTTTAGGTATGGTTGACAAAGTGTTACCATTTTGTAATAACTCTCTATATCACGAGGAATGATTATTATATTTTGGTGCTTTGCATCACATGTGTCCACAAAGGAGTTGGTTTTCTTGGTTTTCTTCTTACCAAGCTATTGATGTCGGCATTTTTTTTTATGGGAAACAATGTTTCTTGTAAGACTATTGGGATTATGAACATTAATATTAAAATGGTTTATGGTTTATGGTATTGTAAGGACATTGATAGAGGTAATACATGTACCATAACTAAAAAATAACTTAATTTCCATCGTAGATTATAAATTTACAATTCAAGGTGGAGCACTGAAGGTGTCCAAGGGAGTTTTGGTGGTAATGAAGGCTATACATATTGGGAACCTTTACAAGATGGAAGGGAGTACTCAAACAAATGAAGTAATTATGGTATTTGAGGAAGAAAATAAATCTACTCATTTATGGAATCAACAATTGGGCCATATGAGAAAGAAAGGGATAAAGGTACTGATAAATTGTAAGTTACTTCTAGATTTGAAATCTTTGATTTTGAATTTCTACAAGCATTTTGTTTTTGGAAAGTACTGTAGAAAAACGTTTAAAACAAGTAGTCATACAAGTAAAGGTGTTCTATATTATATCCATTTAGATCTTTGTGGGACATCCCCTACAGTTTCTTTTGCAGGATCATCATACATTGTGACATTTATAGATGATAATTCTAGAAAGGTGTGAGTCTGTATTCTTAAAAGAAAAGTTGTTGTGTTTAATGTATTTAATAAATTTAGTGATTTGGTTGAAAAAAAAATGGCAGGTCAACCATGTGTGGTTGAATGCATGAACAAGACTCTTCTAGAGAGATAAATGAGCATGCTTAATAATTCCAAGTCCCAGCAAGAGTTATGGGAAAAAATAGTCACTACAACTTTCTATCTGGTAAATCGGTCACCATCAATTGCAATAGATTGTAAGAACCATGAAGATGTATGGATAGGTCATTCTTGTGATTACTGGGATATGAAATTTTTTGGTTTTTATGCTTATTCTCTTATTTCTAAAGATCAATGTTCTAAGTTGGACCCTAGATCAAAGAAACATATATATGTTGGTTATGGTGATGGAGTTAGGGGATACAGATTGTAGGATTCTACTACCCACCAAACCATCATTAACAAATATGTAGTGTTTGATGAATCCCATCTCATATAATAAGACATAGTAGAAGCTAAAATTATACATGAATATGTACCATAAAATCAACAAATTTAGTTGGAAACTCAACCATCTACAAAAAACAAGGAGCAGAAAGAATATTCTAAAGAAGTAGATGAGGATGCATAAAATATATAGAAAATGTGGAAATTCCACAACCAACTCTGAGGAGATATACATGGGTCATAAATATTCCTAAGAGGTATGAAGATTATATTTCATATATTTCTTTGATTTCTAATGATGGGGAACTTTTTTGTTATTAGGAAGCAATGGATGTTATTGAAAGTTGTTGGAATATTCACTAATGTTGGGAAGGGGAGGTGAATCAATATTATGCACTTTTTACCATTTTTAACCACAACATGTAAACATTAAGTTATCAAAAAATTATCACTTATGATGACATTGAATATATCATAAACATATAACCACATAAACAGAGTACACACACGTTTTACATGAAAACTCAAATGGGAGAAAACCACAGAACAATTTTTAATATAAATCTTGAATATTACATCCATAGGAAGCACCAACTTCGAAGATTCTCCAACACCAACTGGAAGGAGGCTCCAACCCCCTATTTTACAGGCTCAAGCCTAAAGGAAGCTACAACTCCATGGATTCTCTAGCTCCAACTGAAAGGAGGATCCAAACCCCTAGTTTACATGCTCCAACCCAAACAAAGGTCCAACTCCCTAGATTCTCCAAATCCAACTGGAGGGAAGCTCCACCCCCCTCATTTATAGGCTCTGAACTAAAGGAATATACAACTCCCTAGATTCTCCAACTTCAACTTGAAGGAGGCTCCAACCCCCTTTCCTTTCCCCTTCCTTCCTCCTAAAAATATAAATGAGAGAATTAACCTATCACTGTTACTCTCACTGATATGATACATCATCATCATCAAAACTTATACAACCCCAATAACCACATAAAACGTATGCCAAGATCTCCAAGAATAATCTCCAAATAATGTGCTCAAAATTACCATGATATACATCAAACCATGTGTCAAGATAGGCCTCAAGAATGTACCAAAATATCCAACATATGTCTCCAAGTATATGCTAACAACTCCAAGATATGCCTTAGGAATATACAAAAATCTCCAAGATACAATCCTCAAGACATATAGAAAACATACCTTTTATTATACAAAACCCTAGTGCATCAAATCTCGAATCACCAAACCTTCCTCGAATTCAGCATCAACATGAGGGAATATTCTTCATAACCTTTCCTCAACCTCATGGGACTAGACTGGGCAACAAGAGAGACCTCGCGTTATGAGTATCATAAAACTAGAGCGGGCCTCATGAGACACCCTATACTTGACATGGGGGTTACCTCAGATAGGTTTTCTTGAAAATGCTTCTCACATATGCAACTCTAAGAAATCCATTCTTCACATGATTCTATTACTTCATTTGCACCAAGAGATCATGAGTTTTCTTGATAATCAAATGAGAGGTTCTTGATGGGTATTTATATCCTTCCAAGTACCTCCTTTACTTGTCTTTAGGGCTGAACTATAACTTATTGTTTGTAATGTAATACACTTGTTTCCCCCAACTTGTAATTAATCATTAATTATGATCACCATGCTATGGCATGGGAACAATATAAATGTATTATTGTTTGAATTGCCAACAATGGATTATGGGGGTCAAGATTTGAAGCAATGACCATGATATCACTAGAGGGAAGAAATGGGAAAATTATGGAGAGGATTCATTATGTCCAATGACCCAAATTTCTCCTTGTTGAAATGATACGCCTCATCCTGACCCCCAAGGAAAAATCAGTTAATAAGAAAAGGAGTGGTGGTGGAACCATCAACCTCCCCCATGAATGGAAGCATGGTATGGTTGAGGAGATAGGAGGGTGTCAGCCCAAAGTACCATAGAGTCCTGCAGACCCAGACTGACATGAGTTTCCTTGTGACAGAAGGAATAGGACAGGTCCATAACCATCCCAAGGGGGAGAAAGCCAAGGGCTGAATATAGGTGAAGGAGATGAGAGAAGACACATGGGAAGGGAGAAGGCGTGAGGCTCTCCAACTGAGAAGAGGAATGGAAAGCTCGATAAGTTTTTTTGGTTACTAGAGAGAACAAGAGAAAATATATCTGAGGACTAACAAAAGAGCGTGAATTGAGCAAAATACTGCGAGCTTGATGCTGAGGAGGCATCTGATAAACCTTGCAGACACTGTGGCTAAGAAGGAATCCCTGAGAAACTGCAAAATTTCCCTAGTGATATCATGGCTTGGCACGGGGGTGACCACAGTGCTAAGAATGAATTCATCTGAGTCTATGGTTGGGTGAAAAGGATGACACCCACAGTCACTTCGTTGGCTACAATATGAAATAGATAAGTATTCTCATACCCTGTATATTTGAATGTAACTGTAAATTAAAGTTGGATACCCTATGAGTATTTTAGGTATGTGCATGTTTTCTTGATGATTAGACTATGTCCCTTTATCTTTGCCTGGTCGTGTATTTAATAAAGTAAGGAACTATATGGTTTTTGCGTGTAAATGCTCGAGCCCTGTACTAGATCAAGTTTAAGCAGATGAACTCTGAGTTCGTCGACCTTGGGTATAGTTTCCCGTATGCATGTCAACACTCCCAATTGTTTTGAGTCTCTTGGGAGAAGTAGTATGTTAATCTCAGGAGAAAGATCACAAAGTGTGCGCCAGTGCCTAAGTATTTTAGAATTGATGAAGCCCAGGAAGGATAACAAGATTTAAGTCTTGAAAAGGAAGATCATTTCGTTTGGAATATCCAAGATCTGTCACCACATTTGGATTTGGAGAAGGAGCATAGGTGTTAACTCCTCGACTCCTTCAATCTTCAAAAGTTTGGCGAAATTGGGTATTCGTTGTAAGGGAGACAAATCCTCTGAACTCCCAAAGTCTAAAGTGGATCGAGACCTTCGATCAGAAGGGATACGTGTCGCCAGATCCCACGATTCAAAGAGTGGCACTTTGGAAGTTTTGAGTCATTATGTTAATGGGAAGATGAAATCCCGAATGCCAAATTCCCAAAGTAATGAGAGTCATATATCTATGGATCTACGTGGCCCAATCTCGACCGTGAGATCTGAGGGATGTTAGAAGGCTATCAGTTCAGAGTGACATGACCCAGTGACATCATCTAGGGTGATGTGGACCCATGATCAATGTGCCATGTGTCACCTAAATTCGAGTGTTTCGCAGACCCTATGAGTCCATTAACACATGAAAAGTGTAACCCACTAAAGGGGCCACATGTCCTATCTACCTTGTCATGTGTCATCTCTAGAAATTACCTTTCCGGAGACTTGGAATTCTGGGGGATTTGAGGTGTGGTGTATCGATAAGCTCTGAAGTCATGAATTAACGAGAGCCATCGATCTGAAGGAGCTTCAGGACCACTCTTGACTGTTGGATCTACCCTATAATCAAATTGTCTTTGACCTACTCTAGGAGTAAGGAGAGGATTACACCATGAAACCCCGAACACCAAAGTTGTGAAGCGACGGAGGCCATAGATCTTGAGGTCTATGTGGACACATCTTGACCATCAGATCAGAGGGTTTGGAAAGTTGTCAGCTTGAGGTGATGTGGTGTGTTGATGTCACCCAGGTGATGTGGAATCATGATTAACGTGCCACGTGTCTCCAATATATGGACGTTTTACAAACCTCTTATGCCTATTACAACATGACACGTGCCACCCCCTAATGAGGACACATGTCACCTTTGTCCCTCACCACGTGTCAGCCTTGGGTTCGTGCCTGCCTGGCCAATGTGGTTGATGACGCAACCGAGATTATAGGAGTCCGAGACTTCTAGAGTTCATAATATTTAGGGTGTAGTATAGTAAAGGAACGTTCAACGTCGTTCATCGATCGTTGACTGTAGAAACATTCAACATCGATCGTCGATATCTGAACACCGAAATGTTCAACGTCGATCGCCAAATGCCAAAATGTTCAATGTCGATCGATGAATGCCGAAATGTTCAATGTCGATTGCCGATCACCAAACGTAAAAAAATTCAATGTCGATCGTTGATTTCTGAACGTAAAAAATGTAGAACGTTCACTGCCTATTATCGAACGTTGAACGCTGAAAAAGGGACGTTCAACGTAAAACTCCGAACATTGATCGTCAAATGTCCAAGGCCATGTGGAGATATTTTTGGATTTCGGAGAGTATGCATGCAGTAAGAAAAGGGGGCATTCAATGCCGAATGCTGAATACCCCAAATAATAATGCCTAGATAACTTCGAGAGATTATATCTTGCAAACTAGGGATTGAATTTTGAGCAGGTAATAGTCATTAGAAAGATACAAATGAGTAGAAGAGGATGAAGACCTCAGAGAGATGTTTTGAGATGATTAATTAGAGAAAAAATTTGATGCCCCATCCCTAGAAAGGGTATTTATGGGTCAGATGTGTTACAAATTGGTATTAGAGCATGGAAACAACACTTGGCCTATTTGGGCTTATGCACGAGTCACATAAAAATATTATTAGAAAAATGCTAAGGGAAAGGGAATACTACCCTATCCTATCTAGTAGAGAATGATTCATACACATGCCTGGATAGGCCGAAGAAAAATTCCAAAGAATAGGCTAACCTGAACCTGTTGAGAGTACTATCGTATGGAATTTATCTGCACAAGTTCATTGAAAGATGTAGATTAAAATTCAGTTGGGATTTTACCCAAGGATATTGAATCATGCTAGTCTGTGGAAAAGGAATCCTATCATTTCTTTGGGAAAATAGAGTTGATCCTACAAGAGTGGGAGTATGTCAATGGGCTCTAATAGAAAGACTTGGATGTGAATGGATTGAAAGGATCCGTAGAAGTAATAATTACTTCTTTAATGAAGGATTAAACCTTGTATATGTGTATAACCCCTCACGATTAGAGGAATGATCTTGGTGACCATTCTCTGAAAAGGGAGAGCATGCACAACTCTTGGGTTTCGAAGGGAACTGAGAAACAAATTTATTTTTTCTGGGTACAGAAATTGATGGGAAGGGTTTTTCTAATCAAGTTGATAAACAAACTGTAGAAATACAAAGTGATTGAGTGAGAAATCCCAATATCCTCCCTTTCTCATGTGGATAGGAAACTAATCTGCTAGAATTCTTATGGGAGGAGGAGAGTGACCTCCAACCCTAAATGTTGTTGAACATAAGGAAGAATTCTAGGTGTAATGGTTAAGACTGATTATGATATAAAGATACTCTAGAGTTATGAACTATAATACTTATTAAGTAGCATACTTCGAAATTGTATTTGGGCTTGAAGGGAATAGTCCAAATGTTATTGGACACTAAAATTTATTATAAATAAGGTAAAATGGTTGATTAAATGTTGATCTAGAATGTGGTAAAGGAAGTGTTCGGGAACTTCTAGATTCCCAATGTGTTAGATTGACATCCAGAGGTGGATTATAACCATATGGAAATAGCTAGGTATACTCAGATAGTTATAAGAGGGAGTTTAGGAAAATATTCCATTGTGGAAATGTGTTGACCAAGAATGGTTTGAGGCATGAAATAGAAGCTAGATAAGTTGTCTTGTTGCCTTGGGGAATGGTTGGAATTTCCCAGATAATATTTCCAGGTTGTTGAGTCATCTTATAAAACCAGAGGCAAGAATAATTTATTTCTAGTTGTTGTCATACGGAAAGAGGGACATAGTTATTATTATGTATGTTAAACTGACCATGTGGATAGCATTTGAATGAATGCAAGCTCCCAAATGAGAGGGAAGCTTAGTGTTGAGTATCTTTATGGAACTTGTCCTGAGAATGGTAGTCAGATCCTTGGGAGAAGGATCTGGAAGTCTGATATGTCCATGTGCATGTATGACATGGAAATGGTGCAAGAAATGAGTTTGCATGATGTATGTTTGGGCTAGGTGTGTATAGGCTTGAGTGTATGGATTTAGTGAATTGTGAAGCTTCTTGATATAAATCCTAATATTAATACCAACTAGGTATGAATGATATTAAATGTTCAAGTGACACATATGTATTATGTAAGAATATATTTATACTAAAGGCACAATATGGATGCCTTGATGAGTGATATGTAAGGAAACAATTACACTTGCCAATATTGAATGAATACCATGGATGCATGGTCGATTCTATTATGAGGAGTCATGAAAGATTTGTTTTGAATGATCTTGACGGGAATATGTTCCATTCCCTCAGGAAACGCTAGTATAAACAGATTAAAGAGTAAATGAGCAGGGATTCTCTGTTGTCATGATAAAATGAAACATGATTATGCATTTGAGGACTGCATGAGAACAATTATGAACAATAATAATTTAAATGATTTATGATTAAGCATGTGTTTAAGTGCATCATATATGTAAGTTAGCAAAACAAGGAATATGTGTGGACAAATAATTTGGATGCATAAAAAAGATGCATGTTGATATTCCTTATGTAATATTTGGTAAACAACTAAAGCTAACTCAAGTTTTAGGCCATCACAGATAGAGAAGGGTATGCAATAAGGAAGTTGCATGTTGAAGGAGTTATTTGTGGAATAGCTGTGTGAAGACTCTTTCAGAATAACGAAGTCAACACCTTAATGACTATTGGGAAATGAGCAGTGGGCTACAAGCTTATTTATATAAGAAATCTTGGATTACATTCTAAAACAAAATATATTAGTGGAAGACTAACCAACGAGGGTAGACCATTCTGATAACCAAATGGTAAGGTGTAGCGTGCACACGGTCATGACTCATTATGAACAAAAGGTTTGCTATTAAATCATGTTGATGTATCCTAAGAGTTAGGATGAGCCTAACCATGGATTCTTAAGGAAAAGGGAAGGAAGATCCCAACTGGGAGTAATTGAAAAAGAAAAGAAGAGGAAAAAGGAGGAACACTCTTTCCACCCTAAAAACGGTGAAATGCTTACAGATTTGTAGGTATTAGATGAGAAGCTATGAAGAACAAGTACAACAGGAGAAAGGAGAATAAGTAAGTAAGTAATTTTGAATTAATAGGCTTGGTTGAAGTCATAATAAACAAAGACAATCAGGCCTTGGAAAATAACCCAGTTGGACTGAGGACCCAGGCTTTGTAGATGGAGTTAGGAAAAGGGAAGAGACTTAACTCCTTTCTTGCTGTATATTATGTTTTTCTAGGGATGAGAAAGATGATCTGTTGATGAAAGTAAATGTTTTGACACCATAATGATGACGATTGTAGGAATGAGGAAACAATTGAGAATTGTTTGTGTTTCACTTCTGGAAGCCTTAAGGATGATGTGATGAGGTGCCTAAAGATATCCGAGGACATATTTGAAAATGTTTTATTGACTAAAATGATATGATACATGCATTTTTATTTTACCTAACAACTAATATATATTTATGATGGATGACATGTGTAGAAAGGCATTATAGTTGTTGAGAGGTTGTTGTTAAGAGATTGTGAACGGACTTTAAAAGTCCCCACAAAGAATCAATGATGAGGTAATATCCGAGAGGGTGCTAGCATCCATAACATGTATAAGAATGTTCATACCTATGTGGCATGAGGTATGAAGGTAACTGGTAGGAATCCCTTCTGAAGATATTTCATTATACTAATGATATGCAGATAATTTCGAGTGGTTGTTGTATGCCATTGCAAAGAAGGGTAAGATTCATGAAGGAAGAATTTGAAGAATAGACAGAGGAAGTCTATGTCATTTAAGGATGAGTTATAATCCTTGAAATAAAATACATGAGTAAATATTACCATGGGTACAATGGCCAATATAGGGATATTGGGGAATAAAGTTGCTCATAGTTAGCACATTGCATGGAATTTCTTCAAGGAAATGTAGGTTTCATAAAGGGAAGACAATGGATTTTCCATTGAGGAAGGAGGGCCTTCCAATATTTTACTTACATTGCATAGGTGTTAAATGAAAGAGAAAAATTGGGTGGCCATGAGTGTTGGAAACCTGGTTACTAAGGAAGGAAGAATGCTTGGGTGCATTCAAGAGAAACATTTAGTTTCATGTCTGCTAATTTGGGATCGTGATCATCCTGTAGCAGGAAGCATAGTCCTGCTATAAGAGTGAATGAGAAAGAATAAGACATATGGTGAAAGGATGTTCAAAGGATGCTTACATAAATAATAATACTTACCTTTTTCTTTGTACCCTATAATAGATCAAAATGACTTGGAGTGTTAGTATGCATCATTTGAAAATATAATGTGCATGAAAACTAACAATTTGTTTAGTTGAGGAATGTTGAAGTTACAGGAAGAAAAAAAAGGGTCAAGGGAGGATAGATGAAGGATGTCAAGCCAACAAGCATGAAATATGTTACTTTTGAGACATGAGAACCCTGTGGTAAGCCATGATCACCTAGAATATGTTGGGTTGTGGAAACACAACCTAGGGGGACACCATGACAAAGAAAGTATGAGGGACACCTCGACTATAAGGCTCAATGAATTCTCTATAGTAGAGAAGGAAAGATTGATCACCCGAGGAACTGTATAGTAGAGATGGGGATGCCCGAGTCTCAGCCTAGAAGGTGAGTGACCGCAAGGAAGAGGAGACTTTGATAATTATTATAAACTATTGATTTGGATCATGCACACAATGGGTATGTCCAGGTAAAACAATGAGCCAAGAAAACAAGACAACCATGCGGATACGAATCCACGAACTACACATATGAGTATTGTTTTAAGTTATGAATTTTTCTTGAATTTTATGCAAGAGTAAAATTTTTACGCATGAAAGTTATGATTGATCTTCTTGTTGTCCAATATTATTGAAGACAGGTGATGAAGGCCAAGAGACTAAAAAGGACCTGACCAGGAAAGAGGGTCAAGACTTCTGAAGTAGCTGAATGAGAAAGGCATGACTGGTGTTACTGAGAAAGAACATGAAGGACGGTGTTCCTTTTAAGGAGGAGGGGATTGTAATACCCATGTTTCCACCAACTTGTAATTAATCATTAATTATGATCACCATTCTATGGCATGGGAACAATGTAAATGTATTATTGTTTGAATTTCAAAGAACTAACTGTGGGGGTGAAGCCTTGAAGTACTGACTATGATATCACTAGAGGAAAGAAATGGGAAAATTATGGAGAGGGTTCACCATGTCCAATGACCCAAATTTCTCCTTGTTGAAATGATACACCTCATCCTGACCCCCAAGGAGAAATCAATTAATAAGAAAATGAGTGGTGGTTGAACCATCAACTTTCCCCATGAATAGAAGAATGGTATGGCTAAGGAGATAGGAGGATGTCAGCCCGAAGTACCATAGAGTCCTACAGACCCATACTGACCCAAGTTTGATTCTGACGGAAGGAACACGACAGTTCCATAACCATCTCGAGGAGGATAAAGGAGAGGGGGGAATACATGTGAAGGAGAAGAGAAAAGACACATGGGAAGGGAGAGGGCATGAGGCTCTCCATCTTAGAAGTGGAATGAAAAGATTAATAAGTTGTTTTGATTATTGGAGAGAACAAGAGAAAATATCTCTGAGGACTTATAGAAGAGTGTGAATTTAGAAGGAGACTGTGATCTTGATGATGAGGAGAAATTTTATAAACCTCGCAGAGATTGTGGTTGAGAAGGAATCCTTGAGAAACTACAAAATTTCCCTAGTGATATCATGTCTTGGAACAGGGGTTTCCAGAGTGCTAAGAGTGAATGCCTCTAAGCCTATGGTTGGATGGAAAGGCACACACCCACAGTCAGTTCGTTGGCTATAATCTTAAATAGATAAGTATTCTCATATCCTATATATTTGAACTGTAATTGTAAATTAAAGTTGTATATCCTATGAATGTTTTTGGTATGTGTATGTTTGCTTCATGATTAGACTATGTCCCTTTATATTTTCCTAATCGTGTATTTAAGAAAGTAAGGAACTATATGGTTTGTGCACATAAATTATCGAGCCCTATAATGGCTCAAGTTTAAGAAGATGATTTGTGAGTTTGTTGACCTTGGGTATAGTTTCCCGTATGCATGTCAATACTCCCAGTTGTTTTGAATATCCTAGGAGAAGGAGTCTGTTAATATCAGGAGAAAGAGCGCAAAGTGCGCACTAGCACCTAAGTCTCTCGTAACCGATGAAGCTCAAGAAGGATAGTGATATTCAAGTCTTGAAAGGAAAGATCCTTTCATTTGGAAGATGAGTAGATGAGATCCGTTCAGGAGGATCCAAGGTTTGTCAAGACTGTTGGATTTGGAGAAGGAGTGTAGGTGTTAAATCCTCGACTCCTTCACTCTTCATGATTTCAGAGAAGTTGAGTATTCTTCGTAAGGGAGATGGATCCTATGAAGTCACAAAGTTTTAAGTGAATTGACATTGTCCATCGGAAGGGATACATGTCACTAGATCCCACAATTCAAAGAGTGGAACTTCAACAGTTTTGATTCGTTGTGTTAATGGGAAGAGGAACTCGCGAATGTAGAATTCCCAAAGTAATGGGAGTCATAGATCTATGGATCTACATGGCTAGATATCAACCATGAGATATGAGGGATGTTAGAAGGCTATCATTTTGGAGTGAAGTGACCTAGTGACATCATCTAGGGTGACATGGACCCACGATCAACGTGCCACATGTCACCTGGATCCTTGGGACCACTCGTGACCATTGGATCTACCCCATGGTCAAATTGGATTTGTGTTGGCACAGGGGTAGACCCAGGGTTCAGCTCCAAGAGCGCACCAACAAGCCCTAACTACTAACCCTTTCGGCAACAACTGCAAGGCAGATACAGTCTCACCCGAAGTAGATATGGGGGGTTGCAGGACGCAGATGTCTACAACTAAGGGAATACAAAGTGGATTCGATACAAGAACAACACAACATCTAGATATCAATTGCTAGCTTAGATCTACTTCACACAACTATCTGTCAGATATAACACAATAATGCAATAACAATATATCTATAAACAAGAGAACACAACATCAATCACACACAACACAAATATGTACATGGTTCACCCCCTCCCTAGGGATATGTCTATAGAACTGTGCTTTATATTATATTAAGATGAAATCATACAATTCTTATCTGCGCTCTTAGCTAGCATATCTTCTCTCTTTCTCTCTTTCTTCCCTCCCTACACACCCAGCTGCAGTGTTGATCTTCGCACCCAACTGAAGATCTTACAACACAGGATTCCCTCACTCCTCAATGCCTCTCTCTCTCACTACAATAATCACTCATAACGAACTTAGAATGAACAATAACAACAACGACAATGAAAACAACCTATCCCAAGTCCTCTTGACCTTTATTTATACATTACAATAGCTCACCGACAACCTTAGGCCAAAACCTAAGTGTCAAAGCCCTAGATACCAAATCCCTAGGTGTCTAAAACCCTAGGTCAACTTGACCCACATTTTTAGGGCTTCACCAACCTATCTTTCCTTCCTTCTCACATAGTGCTCCAAAGCATCCAACAGTGTCTTTTTCTTCTTGCTGAGTTGTCCAGGATCCATCTTCCTTGATGATCTGTCATCCTCGATCTCCTCGTCCAACGACTTGATTTCTCTCATTTCACTTTGTCTTTTCTTCTCTTCTCCTCACTTCGACCCAATATCAATCACTATGTCTTCCACGCAGTTCGCATTCCGTATTTTCTTCTTTACTCTTCACTTACTTCCATACCCAAGGGACAACAGGCCCCCAACACTCACCTATGACTCGTCCCGAGGCACTTCAGATATGACCCTTCTGATTTTCTTCGTCTTCAGGCTACGCAAAACAGCCTGTGCTTTCTTCTCTTTGCTTCCCCATTGTGTGCAGACAATCTTTCCTGTGTCTGGTACCTATTTTCAACTTCACCTAGTACCTGGATCCTTTTCCTTATGCTTTTAGTGAGAGCTGCGAGGAAACTGGTTGTCATAGTACAGTTTAAACCGTCTCCCATTCACCAAACCTTCCTTCCATTCTCCATTCAAGGTATTCAATTTTGTATCTCCTCCTTCTGTGACATAGACAACCTCATATGGCCCTAGTCAATGTGTTCTGAACTTTCATGGATGCTTCATGAATTTGTTGTCGTATATCAGTACCAAATCACCTTGCTTAAATGCCTTCTTCTTGATGTGTATGTCATGGTATGCCTTTTCTCCTTCCTTCTGTACCTGCTGATGGAATCCTGCAATAAATATGTCTTCTTCTAGTTCGACCAACTGCGTGAGCCTCTCTTGAACAATGCCAGTGTCATCCATATCTGTAAAGGCTGCGATTCTTAAGATTGGGACCAAATATTCCATTGGGACAACTACTTCGAAACCATAAACCAACTTAAAGGGGGTATGAATTGTTAACTTCTTCCAAGTGGTTCTATAGGCCCATAGTACTTATGGAACTCTTAAATCCCAATCATCCCTATTCACACTGCAAATATTCGTCAGTGTTGTCTCTAAGATATTATTGAATGCTTCAACTGTCACATTTACCTGCGGGTGGTAGGGTGTGCTCTTCTGATGATGGACTACAAATTATTTGGTCAAGGCTTCAATGGTCTTATTAATAAAATGTGTGTCTTGATCACTGATAAGGATGTTCGGGCATCCAAAGCTGGTTATGATGTCATAAAATATGAATCGTGCAGTTGTAGTTGCACTACAATCTCTAACTGATCTTGCTTCGGCCCATCTGGTCAAGTACTCTCTCGTAGCAATTATGTATTTGGCTCATGTGCACTTTTCTGGTGGGTTTATAGTTCCCATGAAGTCAATGGCCCATTTCTCAAATGCTTGTAGGGTGAGCTGCGGTGCTAAAGGCATTTCATCTCTTATGTACGGTTTCCCAACTCTTTGAAATACATCACATGCTCTGTAATATTCCTTAGCACCTTTGTGTAATGTAGGCCACCAGAGGCCAGCTCTAAGATCCTTCTATGTTGTTGATTTTATTGCGTAGTGTCCTCGTGCGATGCCTTCATGAGCTTCTACGAGGATCATTGGTCAATTTTTCTCCATAACACACCTCCTCAATATCTCATTAGGTCCCATCTTGTATAATTGTCCAGCTATAAGTGAAAAGTATATAGCACGCAATACCAACTGTTTCTTCTGGGTGATTGTATATTCACTGGGTGCCATTCCTGTTGACAGGAACTAGACTATCACCGTGAAGTGATCATCAATATTTCTAATGTCTAGAAATTATGCATCCAATAGTGTATCCTCCAAACTATTAGGCTCTTCTCCATGTTCCAACCTCGACCAAGTGGTCAGGACCTTTGTTCATTCTTCCTGTCTTAACCATGATCTCAAAATCATATTCCTGAAATAGTAGAAGCCATATGCATATTTCCCCCCCCAACACTGGCTTGTTGACTAGGTATTTCAGCACAGAGTGATCAATAAACATTTTAAAGTGTCCTCCCAACAAGTAGTGGTGAAACTTCTACAATGCATACACCATGGCTAACCCTTCTTTCTCAGTAGTGTTGTAATTGATCTCAGTTGTTGATAGCTTCCTGCTAGCAAAGGCTAATGGGTGGTCAATGTCTCTAACTCTCGTTTTTGCTAACAAATCTCGTAGTGGAATAGAAGATTCATTGGCATGCATGTGAAATTCCTTGCTCCAATCTGGGAAAACTAGAATAGGCGCAATAACCATTTTTTGTTTCAGTGTGTCAAAGCTCTGTTGGCATTCTTCTATCCAATGAAACTGACAATATTTTTTCAAAAGCTTCTCCATGGGTGTTGCGATATGTGCATAGCCTTTAATGAACTTCCTATAGTATCCAGTGTGTCCCAGTGCACTGCGCAACTATTTGACTGAAGTAGGAGGGGGAAGATCAACTATAATAACAACCTTAGACTGGTTTACCAGCAGTCCCTACTTACACACAATATGACCTTACAACAATCCAAAGGGTGAAAAGAAGATGCACTTCTTCAAGTTCAAGAAATCTGACACTGCCTGCACTTATCCAACATTAGTCTTAAACATTCAATATCATTTTGTAGTAAGCTAAAAATAGTTCAATCATCAAAATATGCTTCCATAAATCTATGTAAAAACTCCTTGAACGCTTTGACCACTACCCTGGAAAAGATAGTCGAGGCATTCTTCAATCCAAACGGCATCACTGTATACTGGTAGGACCCCCGTTTATGTTCCAAATGTGGTCTTATGGCGATCTTCCTTAGCAATCTGGATCTGATGGTATCGTGAAAATCCACCTATAAAGGAATATACCTCCTATCCTCCTACATTATCTAACACTTCATCAGTAAATGGTGTAGGGAATGGGTCATGCAAACAAACATCATTCATCTTCCTGATATCTACACAAATCCTGATCTCTCTGGTCGTTTTACCCTACACCACCATAGGGATAATCCATTATGACTCTTCAACAGGTTCTATGATTCCTACCTCCAACATTCTGTCGAGTTCAATCTTCACTTTCTCCTTATATTTAGGGTTCAATCTATAGCGTCTCTGTTTAAATGGCCTTGCATCTGGTTTCAAAGGTATCCTCATATCTCCCATGGGCCCTTTAATTCCCTTCATATCAGTGAACTTGGTTGGAAACAAGTCCTGATATTCATGCAGTAACTCTGTGATCTTGTCAATAGCGGCAGCATCCCAATAATCTCCAACATTTCTAATCTTCGGTGTTTGCTCTGTTCCGATATTGAATTTTTTTTATTTTAATTGGTTTTCCAATTAAATGTAGCTCAATTCCTGTTCCTTCTATGTCACTTTGGCCTTATGTTTCAATGATGTTCACCTTCCTAGGATCATCGTCTTCGTCAACATTGATATTGTAACAACATTGCAGTTTCTAGAGAGGTGCGGTCCATTCATCCTCTTCTTGTTCCAAAGGGAGGCTAGGTGTCTCCTAAAATAATTTATGTCTTACAATCTGTAACACTTGATCCACTGTAAGGATATTGGCTTTCAAACAAAAAGGCAGTTACAAAGTTCTAGGTCATACCTTCCCAACCTGCAATGACGAGGCGCAATTCTGCTTGAAGATACTTGTTGATAGGGGTTGTGTCCAGTGTGTTGATAAATTTGTGCATCCACTGCTCTTGAGGAATGTTGCTCTAGGCTTCCTCGCAACTTCACACATGGTCCTTCAGAGAACTTTGACATGTGTACCTAGCTTTGAAACCTTCTACTTTCTTTGAAAACTGCACTTTCATCGAACTGTGACATTGTACCCAATCTGTAATGTTGTTTTTGTGTGTCCCCCGCCATCTTGCTAGATTTTCTTTCAAAGCCTCATCCATTGCCAACAATCTTTGTTGTGTTGGTACAATTTATTTAAAGTCCAACAAGAATGCTTCTAAATGATTCATACCATCAAAGGTGGGCAAGTTACTTACTGTTGTGTCGATCCAGCGAACTTCTTGGGTTAATCTAGCACATATCCTCGTAGATGCTTCATACATTTTGTTCTACCAGTTCTCCAGTTCTTCTTCTAAATATGATGAACATGCATTGTCACTTTTCCAACTTAGGTTCCCATCTGCAGTAGGATTATTGTAATTCTGTTGTCTAGTTGTTAATTTGTATATGTTTTCTAGTTCATATGAGTGGTCTTCTTCTTTGATGGGTTATGTGTATCTCTGACCTTCATTGGGATCCAAAGGTGCAATGACCCTAAGGCCATCTCCTTCAAACATCATTCTTCTTTTATTTAAATCAACCACAGTGGAATTATTGAAATCCCAATCAATTTCTAACAGTGCAAGGTAAGGACAACTATCATCAACTATCTCAATTACCTCGAAGTATGCAAATGTCCTTACTCCATTGATGTCCACAGGGACATTACGATGCATAATTCTCATAAAAATGGAATTTTACAGCTAAATAATTTAATTATTTTAGATTTAATTGATTTCTTGTAACTTTCAGGTATGAATTAAATATGTATTTAACTATTGTTCGTTGTCATTGCATTGATGTATCTACAACATACTAAAATAGACATGAATGCAGCTAATAAACTTCATTACAACAACATATAAAATATGTTCTCATACTCATAGTTCATGCACAACAATTAAAATTCATAATACAACAGATACAAGATAAAACACTTATTTTTTCACAATAGTTGTGAAACCATCTTTTTGGGACAGACACTCCACCCAACCGTAGACCGATTGTTCCAAATTTCAACAACCAGACACCCTCGAGCTAAGGCTAGTAATCCACAAAAGAGGGTGGTATCTCACTGCCCATTCACAACTCATAAAACTTACAACCCACTGATATCTTCCTACAATTATCTCGATTTTCCACAAGCTCTCTTTCTCTTGACCTGCCCAACCCAATGAATGTATCCCTTCACTGATCTAAGTCCTTCGAGTGTGTCATTCATTTATCAGGGTCTCTCTCGCACATGTAATCTAGGAATCTCTCAGCTGGGAACTCAAGGGAACTTGCTGCTAGGAAATGTACCAACAAAACACAACAAGCACTTGTGTTTTTAGTGCAACTCACTCAGGAGTTCAGTGTTCAGGCTTGAGAACTTGGATCTTCAGTTATCCTGCTGCAAATTGCTCCAATTCACTCCATCTTTCTCTATAATTCTCCCTCAATGGCTGCACCAACTCCAAGCTTTCTTTCTTGCTCTCTACTTGCTCCTCATGCCCACAATTCAACGTGTCTCTACCCATACAAATTTCTCTCATCGACTTGCCTTTCTTGACTCACACTCTTCCCTAAGTTGATTGTACTCAACCCTCATGTGCCCAATAACTTTGGGTTGTGACCACTCACACCCACCCTCTTACTTGTATTCAATGATTGTCTTTGGGAACACTCAATCAAAAAATTGAAAGATTCATATACAAATAACAATTTCAGGAAAATGAGTGATATTAATATACATGGGTAATTCCCATTCAACCCCCTCATGGCCATTGTCCTAGAACTTCTCTTCTCTTGTGGATTAATTCAGCCCCCATCTCTTGTCCATGTCCCCTTAGCAATAGTAAGAATATTACAATCAGAAACTATCGTGTCAAGAGGGATCAAATTTTTGAAGATGCAAATCTTTCCTCGAGTTTTACACTCTGAAAAAAGTTTGCACATCTAAAAATTTGATAATTAAGACTCTCCATTTACTTTAATATTTTATTTACAAATTATGATTAATTATCATTTAATAACCATACAATTATTAATTATAATCTAATCTAATTAATTATATAATTAACTCTCTAATTCGTTTTATATTTGATTATATAGTTGGCTTCGTTTGAGTATATAATTAATTATACGGTAAACCCAACTGTCGGTATCAAATTTGTTTTTAGCGTACTTATTGTAAAGAATCTATATTATAAGTATAATCGATACAAAATATTTTTAAATATATTTAAAAATTATAATTTATCACTTTTAAAAATATATTTTAAAAATTGTGTTATTATATTTTTTCTTTAGTTATTTATATAAAATTAATATAAACAATTATGTATATAACTATTTCCTCATTATTATTTGATTTTTTTTTTTGGCTATTTTTCTTAACTGGTAAAAAATTAAAAAAATTGTTAAAATTACATAATCTAAAGGGATTATAAATTTTTCAATACCTTGAATTCATTTATATATTTAAATATACAATTTAAATAATGAAAATTTAAAATTTCACAAATAATTACATAACTACATTCAATAATAATTATTCAGAAATTTGAAAAAAATTTCAATGTCTAAACTTCCCCTATATTTTTTTAAACAACATGGAAGACAAGAGGCTACCTAAAATTGCTTCCAAATCAAGTCATAACCACCATCAACTCAAGCGAGGATGGCATAAAGACACCCAATCTTGGCTAAACTATTGGGGAATAATGGAAAAAACCATTTTACAGAATAAAGATACTATTAAAAAAAACATCAAATCAAAATTTAAGGAAAAAATGTGGTGTGATAAAGAGTTAGAGGGAAAAAGAAAATTAA
>SNQJ01S0009121.1:351715-362243 GCA_010110895.2 Picea sitchensis | reverse complement strand
CCAAGGTTCTACACCCTCCATGTGACCATTTTGAAAGGGGCCGCGCCCAGGACTAGGGGGCTAGCCCGAATTCAGTTCAGAAATTGGTTTAAAATTGGATTTAATAACTATATAATATAGTTATAAAGTGGGTATTATAACTAAAAATTGGTTTTTTAGTTATTATTTAAGCCTTTTTAATGTAATTAATCCATTTTTAAGGGTTATTGGGCATTTTTAGAGCCTAAATTCGTGGAGGAAGTTGGAGATTGAAACCAACTTTCCCAACTATTTAACCAAGGCTATGTTGAGGCCATTTGGTCAGAGTTTGAAGCCTTTGGAGAGATTTTTGACGGTTTTTGGAAAGCAGAGATGCTGAGGCAAAGCCAGGTCTAAGCCAGTTTGAGGCAGAGGAGCTGTTGAGGTAGAGATGCTGTCGGACGATTTCTGAGAGTTCGGTATATCCGTTTCAGGTGCCGTAAGTTGTGCAAGATTCTAGAGATCATGGCGAACAAGACCAGATCAGTCTAGAAGCCAATCGGCAATGTAAAGATGTACTAATAAGCTTTCGAAAAGAAATCAAGAAGCCTCCCTCACAGAGAAAAGGCCCGGAGACGTAGGCAAAGTTGCCGAACTCCGTTATCAACTTGTGCATTATGGTTTGCTGTTTTTCATTGCATTTTAGATTTGCAATTATGTTAATGACTGTATAATTCATTTGCTTTTCTCGCTCTTTCATTAAGTTTCCCAATGGTGAATAAATGCATGCTAAGTTAAAAACTCAACCATAGTCATTTCGAAAAATCCTGACGGATCAATGAACTAACCTGGAAGCTTGTAATATCTTCAGGAACTAGAAGTAGGTTTTCCAATAAATGGGGCAAGAGGTCCAACCCATTATTATGTTTTGCTAGGATCTGTTTTCAATCTTCTCCTTTGAACGTCAATGTTGGCTCCGACAATCTCATATGGAGGAAGACCTGAGATGAAAAAGAAACATAAGAGCGGTCACACAGTGGAATAATTATTTTGTGTGAAATAAATTCATGGTTACACCAAGAGATCAGGTCCTTACAATCAAAAACCTCAAGGACACAGCCTACATGAGCAATCCCAAAGGTCAAAATTACTTGGTTCTCTGCGAAAGAGGTTGAGTAATAAGAATATGCCCTGGACCACTGGAAGTTCTGGTCCTCATGCCCGATGATGTTCACTATATATCCACAGGACTGTTGTCGAGTTGATGCCATAGGTTTGTGAGAAAGATGGTTTTCTCCAGACAATGGTTGAAATGAACAGTTAGAGCCGATAATGTAACTCTCTTCTAAATCTTGGTTAAATTCTTACGAATGCGAGAGATCCTTGAGCCTTTCGTTGATTAATGACAATCTGTATCGGTGGTGCATGATGAAATGTTAGCAGTAATGCTTACTTATTTCATATTTAGAAATGTGAAGGTGGTGGGTATGATGAAGAGAAATTAAGGATTGTGTCAGCGTCAGAAGTCACTCCTAGATTGCTTGCAAAAGCAGAGCCCAACGCCCATCAGTTTTATGTCACGATAGTTTTTAATGGGTGATCAAATGGATAGAGACTCGAGGAGATATCACTCTAACTCAGGGACTGGGTCTGGTATGTAAGGAACAAAGGAGGTCTTGATCCAACTTCAGTTAGTGGGTTGATTTAATGATGAGCAGGTTGAAGACTTAGTGAGAGGAGTGAACAAACTACCTCAGGAAATAGACCTTTCAGTAGTTTCTAGAAGAAAAACTCTGAATGCAAGATCCTCTTGGTTCAAGGCTTCGAGAAACTGAAAGGGAGACTTGACTGGATCCTCCAATTCCAAGTCATTCATCGCTAAGAAATTCACAGAGACCGATTAGAAACAATGCAACTGTTACAGTGATCCAACCTACATCATCCTATAACAGTTACAACTTGACTGGATCCTCCAATTCTGAGTTGTTCTAATACAGTGTAAACAAAGACGTGAAACAAACTGACATTCATAAGGCAAGAAGTCTCAAAAGTCCACCCATAACCAGAAATAACAGTGCTTCATTAAATCTTTACAACTGGGAGCCTTGCTCAACCATTCCTAATTGCAAAATACAAAGACTGAGTCTATATACTCAGAAAAATTCACCTAACAGAGGCATGCTCAGTCATCCAAGGCTTGGTGTCCCTTCAACCAAATTCAGACGGATATTCTTCATCAGACGCCACATTAACTGCGCATGGCTCCTGCAAGGGGAGTAGCTGAGCCATTAAGTGTTGAGTTAGCGTGTGTAGACCTCTCTGACCAGTCGAGGACTCGGCATGGCTTCTTTGGGAAAAATTGGTACATAGGACCCTCTCGGGAAGACAGCTTGCCAGACCCTCCATACCTTACACTTAATGAATGAGGAGAGGTTTCAACCACCCCTTCTCACCTTCATTTACTCCAAGTGAAAACCAGGATCAGGGACGAAACAGATGGCACCTGGAGATCGTGATGATTCCCTCTATGAACAAACTCGATGCCTTTGGCCCCTCTTGTGCAACTCTTTTATTTTCCAAGTGACCACGGGTTGTGACTCTGTGTTTATTTTCAAAGGCGCTTTCGGCGTCCATGAATAGGAAGGAGTTGATCCTTTCTTATCACAGTCGTGATGAGCAAAACGCTGAGATGGCTTAATTGGGTGCCACGTGTCCCTCTCATATCTGACGGTCCTAAACTCACTTGATGATGCTATGGGCCCTGGGTCCTGGACGCTCTTGGCACCTCGCGCCTCGAGGATATGAAGGAGATGCTCCTTGTGCTTTGAATTTGCGATGGGTGAAAAGGCAAGGAGCCTAATCGCACACCAGGTGTCCCCTTTGGATGGACGGCTAAGACTACTCCGTGATACTGTGGGCCCGACTCTGGGCACTTTCGGTGCTTCAGGGTTCGAGGTTTCGAGATGTAGAACAGCATAGAACCCTCACCCTTCGAACTCCCAACTGTCGAAAAGTCGACGTGACTAGATCTCACGCCACGTGTCCTTTGGATGGAAGGATGCTATCCTTTTCTGCATGCAATATGGACGTTATCCATCGCGCTAATCTCAGCGCAGCTCCGCTAACCACGATTTCCCGCCGACCGCCGATCTTCTCTCATGGATGAATCCGGACCGTCGACAATATAATCTCGCCTGCTTACTTGCTCGGAAGCCTAAAACGAGATTTTTTTTCATGTTGTGCTCAGGCACTTCTCGTGCGACTTGCAGACCTGAATACTTTTGTGGCCAAGACAAGTAATGTTACTAACATTAGGCTCCATGGGGGATAGAGTTGTCCTTGTGATGCTCTAAGGACTCATTTTGCAACTCCAGTGCCTTGCTTTTGGGCTATGGGGTCATTTATTTAAAACTTAAAGACGGAAAGAAAAACAATATTTACAACCGCAAAAGAGCCATGTGCGGCTCAAGAGAAAAATCTTTTTAGGAAATGCCCATTCACAGGGCCATTGAAAACTTCTTGATCCTTCAAATCCCGTACCCTGTAGGTGTTATTCGAGAATACCTCGGATACTTTGAAAGGCCCGATCTACAGGGCTTCGAATTTTTCGTGCTTGCCTTTATCTTGTTTAGGAGCATCCCATTTCAGTACCAGGTCTCCTATCCGAAACTCTTCCTTCTTGGCCTTCTTATCAAAAACCTACTTGATCCTTTGCTGATGGTCCTGAATTCTGCCCATTAACTGCTCCCTGGCCTACTGGACTTCCACTAGTTGATGGATTCTTCTGATCATGTCATCAGGCTCCTCTTGATGATCCTGGAGGAATTTAGCTATAGGAATGGATAAATGAGAAGGGAAAATATCCTCTGCTCCATAGAATAATTGGAAAGGAGAGACACCTATAGATCTCTTCATGGTCACTCGATCGACCCATAGAGAAAATTTCAATCTTGAATGCCAAGCCTTCTTGTTGTCTTCCAACAGTCTTTTGATGATCCTTANGGACTCTGCTAAACCATTTCCCTGGGGATAGTATGGGGTGGAGTGAATTAGCTTGATCCCAAATTGTTCACAGAACTCGGTTAACGGCTCAGCCCGGAAAGAGGCTGCGTTATCAGTGACAATCTTACTTAGGTAGTTGAATCTTGTGATGAGGTCTTCCAGGAATCCAATGATTACCTTGTGGGAAGCACTCCTGGTGGGGATAACTTCAATCCATTTGGTAAATAAATCTGTAGTAGTCAAGATCCATCTGTGTTTCCCACTGGAAGCGGGGTGAATTTCCCCAATGAAATCTAGGCCCCATTGCTGGAAAGGTCCTGAAACAACCACAGGATTTAATGGCAAAGACTTGGGCTGTTATTTTCCTGCAAACATTTGACATTTGGTGCAAGCTCTGACCCTTCTGCAGACGTCAGTGAATACAGTGGGCCAGTAGTATCTAGCCCTGAGGATTTTGTAGGCTGTGGTTTTCTATAAATGATGCCCTCCACATAGGTTGTTGTGAAATTCAACCATGATCCTTTCAGCCTCTTGTGGATCTACACATGTCAAAAGCACCCCCAGGGGGTCTTTCCAATATAGAACTTGATCGATAAGGCAGTATCTGACTGCTTTGAGCTTCAGATCTTTTGCCTTGTTTCTTTGCAGGCCGTTTGGAGGCCGCAACTCTTGCAGAAAATATATGACATCCTTATACCAGGGACATCAAGCCAATGGGGGCTCCCTTTGAGGGTCTATTTCAGACAGCCAACCCTCCTGAATTTCTGAGCATTCGTTTATGAAACTTACCTCCAAAGCTCGGCAATTGGCTTCAGCCAACAGCTTGGCTAAACCTTGACCTTTGATCAATTTGGTAGGCTTTATTTCCAAGTCAAGTTCCAGAATCTTGGCTATCCACTTACTCCTTCTGCCATCTATGTCAGACTGAATAAGAATGTCTTTAACAACAACTGAGGGGACATAAGCGATGATTTTTGACTGCAAGACATAGATTCTAAATTCCTTGAGAGCCTTTATCAGGGCATAGGCCTGCTTCTCCATAGTGTCATACCTGACTTCGGCATCCCTCAATGCTCAGCTGAAATAGGAAAGAGGCTGCTCTAGCCCAACCTTGCTTGTCTGTAATAAAAAAGCAGCCACCATGTCAGGTGAGGAAAAGGAGAAAATAAGGAAATCCTTTGAGTAATCGGGACTGATAAGCACGGGGGCTTCAGTCAGGGCCTTCTTTATTTTCTCAAAGGAATTTCACGATTCAGAAGTCCACCTCACTTCATTTCCTTTCCTTAACATGGTTGTCATAAGTTTTACCTCCTCAACAAAGTTAGGCACAAACCTCCTTAGAAAATTAATCTTACCAAGGAAAGATTGGACCTCCTTCTTGGACCTCGGGATTGATAAGGCTTGTAATGCCTCAACTCTGCCAGGATCGATCCTGACTCCTTCTGATGATACTATGTGGCCTAGTAACTTTCCCTCTTGCATGGCGAACAAATATTTCTTGGGGTTCAACGAAATGCCAAAACTCCTGCATTTCAGGAAAACCTTTCTGAGATGACAACAATGTTCTTTATCAGATTTTGAAAATACTGTGATGTCATCCAGATAGATGACCACAAATTTATCCTTTTCCCCAATGAAATATATGTCCATGTCACTTTGAAACATTGCCCCTGCATTCATCAATCCAAAAGGCATCTTGGCATACATGAATGTGCCCCATGGGGTGGTAAATGTTGTCTTTTCCCTGTCCTCAGGCAGAACAAAGAATTGATTGTAGCCAGAGAAACCATCGATCATGGACATCCTGGATGCTCCTGTTACCCTCTACAGTATATGTTCCATCTTTGGTAAGGGGTAGTTATCCTTTCGTGAGGTCCTATTCAGGTTTCTGAAGTCTACACAGAGTCTGATTTCTCCATTATTTTTCCTTACTGGTACCAAGTTGGCCACCCACTCTGAATATCTTAATGGTACGATGATCTGGGCTTGTAGCAGCTTCTTCACTTCCCTCTCCATAATAGGTAGCAGCATAGGATTGATCTGTCTTATCTTCTGCTTAAATGTCTTTGCCTCCCTTTTCAATGAGATTTTATGCTCAATGACAAAAGTGTCATATGTTTTGAGATCTTCATAGGTCCAGGCAAACACATCAGCAAATTCCCTCAAAAGTCCAGTGTATTCAGACCTCAGCTCCTTTGTCAAACTTCTTGACAATTTGACAAACTTGGGCTCACTCTCAATGCCAATGTTGCACTGAATAGTATCAGCGTCATCCTCCGAGATCTTCCCTTTTAATGACACATCATTTCTATCAAAAATCCTTTCCAAAGGAACCAGTCCCCTTGGAATATGGTTGTTGGGGAGCTGCACAATGTTATGCTCTGTTATTTTACTTAGAAACTTACCCCCACCAAGCTCTTCTTCAGAGACGAAATCTTGGTCGATATGCATCTCTGAAAATTCTTCGGCGGTCTCCAAGAATTTCTTGATCTCAAGATCATCCTCGAATACCCTCCAATGTTTGACGTTGTCAGGTATGGAGGGTCTGTATTTTACTTCCACAACATATCTGAATTTGGGCGGCAAGGGTACTTTGAAATTGCTTGTTGATGTAGCCAAGGAATCTGCCACTGTGTTCTTCTCTCTTGGGACAAAAGAAATGTTGAATGCTAAGAAGAAACTGTCAATTAAGTCCCATACCTCATTTCTGTAGCTTCCAAGTCGAGGATGTTTAGCCTGATAAGCATTTCTGATTTGCTGGACCACCAACTCTGCATCTCCGAACACTACTACTTCCTGAATTCCCATTTCCCTTGTGACTCTCAATCCTAGGATATGAGCTTCATACTTTGCCACATTGTTAGTAGCTTCAAATTCTAGTTTGTATGACAGAGATATGGTTTCCTGAGCAGGTGACACAAAAAGCACCCTAGCTCCAATGCCTTCCCTGGAAAAGGCTCCATCAAAGAACATTTTCCAGACAGGGTTGATGGAGGGAGGAAATGTATGGGAAGTGGTGGGCAGCTTTCTGAGTTTTAGAGGAGGCTCGGGAGAATTAGTGAGTTTTAGTACACTGGAACCTAAATCAATGTCCAAGGCAAAAATGGGATGGTTGGTAGGGTTGGCTTCATCACTGATTATATAGGCTAGTTGGGATTCCCTGTATAGCTTCCTATGTTCTCCTCCAAATAATGGGATAGTAGCATATGTGAGGTCCATCTGCAAAGTCCCCCCCAGTATTTTTATCCAAGATCTTGATAACAACATACCGAACTTGGGGGGGACATCAGCCACTACAATATCCATGACCACACTTTTCATGGGCAACTGAAACAAGGTCATGACCAGGTCTTTGATAACTCCTAGACATTGAACTTTTTTAGAGTCAAAGGAATAGAGGTCATGATAGGCTCAGGTGACTTCTAGCCCTACCTCTTCCATGATAGTTTTGGGCATGAGGTTGTGAGAAGCCCCCAAATCCATCAAACAGTTGTGCAATACCTTGTCATGTATGTTCAAGGAAGTGTAGAAGGGAGGGGATGAGTCATTCTTGTCTTCTACCATAGGACCTAGAATAATTGCAGGCTTTTCATCTTGAAAATTGATGGAGTCCATGGGAAGGCATGAGACCTCAGACTGTAAAATATCAGAGAATTGTTTCTTGAACCCTTCATGTTTAATCAATTCAGTTAGGGGCACAAGGATTCTGATCTTCTAAATTTCATGCTCGAAATTACGAGAAGATGTAAGCTTTGGAATTTCTCTTATTTCAGGAACATGACTCTAGACTATGGGAGAGAGGGCTCGGGGCTTCTTACCTCTATGACTGTCCGCTACTTCATTAGCAAGTTTCTCTGGTCTAGTGGACTTTCAGGAACATCAGGTGCTACTGTCTTTTTCTTGGACCTCAGATCATACCTACCTAGGTTGCCACTAGCCTTTTCTCCCTTGCTCAGTTCATTTAGCTAACTGTCCATGAGAGACTCCTCGTATGATGATTGAGTGAGATGAGGAAAAGGAGGAGTGTCCCTGCAACAATGGATTTTAGGATCAAGCTCATTTGTTTCCCCTTCTTCCCCTTGGCCACAAAATTGTTTTGAAAAGGGGCTTGAATTTTCTGGTCTTCTCTATCTCTTCCCCTCTCTTTTTGCACAGTCAGGGAAGTAATATTGTTTGGCCTCCTGAAACCTCCTTTGTTTTTCGACGTTTTGAGGGCCCTTGTATGATTTCCTCCCCTCCACCTTCATTCTCTCCATCTCTGCAGACAGAGACTTCACCATCTTGGTCAGTTCATCCACTTGAGGGTGGGGCATCGATGGGCCAGAAGTTGAGGCTTCCGATCTTCCCTTTCTTCTGTCTGCATTGGCCTTGTTCCTCAGTCTATCAACTACTAATACATTGGATTCCACTTCTATGGCCACATCTTGCATTTGAGCTAAGGATGTGGCTCTTCTTTCTCTCAATAAAAGACAGAAATCGGGGCCAAACGCACTAGCATAAGAAATATTGGCCGAGGCCTCTGAGGGTTTTATTTCGGCAGGAATTTTATTATACATCTTATTGAATATTTTGGAGAAGTCAGAGACAGACTCTCCTTCCATCTTATTCAAAGACCCGAATTATGTCATGTAATACATGAAATCTTCCTATCTCCCCACTGCCTCAGGAAAACACTATCCAGGGCTTCGATCCCAACAATAGATCCGGGGACCAATCCTCTAAACCACTTCCTCACCTCACCATCTAGGCTCTGGACGAAAACTCTCATCCAAACATCTTCATTTTCAATGTTCAGGTTGTATGCATAACTGTAGAAAGTAGCCAGGTGCTCTTCCATAGTTATGTCCCCTTCCCCAGTGAACTTGGGCATATACTTCAAGTAATCTCCAGCAGGGAGAGGATTTATAGGATGGGGTAGGATTAAGGGATCATATCTGGTAGAGACTATGGAATCCATCCTATTTAGAGGGGGATTAGCACCAGCCATAGGAATATTAGGTGGAGGAGAACTTGGAGGAGAAGGAGTTCGCGAAGGGGCTACTGGGAATGAGTCTCAAAGTGGAATGGGAAACAAAAGGGGATTTAAGGAGAAGGCTAATGGGCTCAAGCCAGTAGATGCTCCTCTTTGTGTAGGAGTGGTAACAATAACAAGAGGAGGAGTGGTAAATATAGGAGTGGGGAAATCTTTTGCGGTCCTGGGTCTACGTCAAAGTACAGCTTCAGAGGAGAGGGGAGTGACAAGGGTTTCTCCCTCTAATCCTAGACCAGGAGGGGAAAACTCAGCAGGAACACTCCTGAAATTCAGGAAACGGGGAACCTCAGAAAGAGGTCTATTAAGAAACTGAGGAGGAGAAAATGGAGTCCCTACAGAAGGAGATGGCGGATTACCTAGTTCGACGATGGAAGCTTATTCTTCAGAGGCCTTTCCTTTCCTGAGAACCACCTCTGGATCAATTTCAAGTGTAGCCAGAGGCAATTGTGGGTGAGACCACGTGTGTCTGCCTCTGAAGGCCACAATTAACACGACAGGTTCGCCACAGTGGAGTCGTCACAATGGAGTCGCCAGGTGAACAGTAGCAATCTTCAAAGGCTTTGATACCTAATGCACCTTCATAATCAGAGGCTCAATGTCGTTCAATCCTGGGGAAAATTTTCAACTTCATCCCCAGCAATGGTGCCAGAAATGTTAGCGTCAGAAGTCACTCTTGGATTGCTTGCAGGAGCAGAGCCCAACGCCCATCAGTTTTATGTCACGATAGTTTTTAATGGGTGATCAAATGGATAGAGACTCGAGGATATATCACTCTAACTCAGGGACTAGGTCTGGTATGTAAGGAACAAAGGAGGTCTTGATCCAACTTCAATCAGTGGGTTGATTTAAAGATGAGCAGGTTGAAGACTTAGTGAGAGGAGTGAACAAACTACCTTAGGAAACAAACCTTTCAGTTGTTTGTAGAAGAAAAACTCTGAATGCAATATCCTCTTGGTTCAAGGCTTCGAGAAACTGAAAGGGGGACTTGACTGGATCCTCCAATTCCAAGTCGTTCAGTGCTAACAAATTCACAGAGACCGATTAGAAACAATGCAACTGTTACAGTGATCCAACCTACATCATCCTATAACAGTCACAACTCGACTGGATCCTCCAATTCCAAGCTGTTCTAATACAGTGTAAATAAAGACGTGAAAGAAACTGACATTCATAAGGCAAGAAGTCTCAAAATTCCACCCATAACCAGAAATAACAGTGTTTCATTAAAGCTTTACAACTTGGAGCCTTTCTCAACCATTCCTAATTACAATATACAAAGATTGAGTCTATACACTCAAAAAAATTCACCTAACAGAGGCGTGCTCAGTCATCCAAGGCTTGGTGTCCCTTCAGCCAAATTCGAACGGATATTCTTCGTCAGATGCCACATTAACTGCGCATGGATCCTGCAAGGGAAGTAGCTAAGCCATTAGGTGCTGAGTTAGCATGTGCAGACCTCTCTGACCAGTCGAGGACTTGGCATGGCTTCTTTGGGAAAAATTGGTACCTAGGACCCTCTTGGGCAGACAGCTTGCC
>SNQJ01S0009121.1:328441-342507 GCA_010110895.2 Picea sitchensis | reverse complement strand
CTGAACACAAACAAGTACAACTATTTTAATACACAAACACGTATTACTATGTTAAATGTGACAATAAATAAAAAACCAACTATCTCCAACATTGCCATTAACAACATCTAGATAGATATAATATTAAAAGCATAATTCAAAAATAGACTAATATATAATTTAATTAAATTCATGCTTTGTAACACCATGTTTTATTTTATTTTGATTATTTTTTTCTTCTTTTTATTAGTTTTGCTTAAAATTTTGTTAAAATTTTAAAATCTATTTGTATATTTTTAGAAATGCAATTTCAATAATAAAAAATCTCAATTTCACAAAAAAATATGTAATTAGATATTGGTGATAATTATCTAATTTAAAAATAGAATATTTAAACTTCTTAATAAATAAAATGGAAATCTAAAACTGATTGTTTAAATTTATATAGTTTTAAAGAGAAAGAATATTTAAAATGCTTTATATAATTGTTTAATTTTAATAGAAAAAGAAGATTTAAAATATTTTATATCAAACTATTTTTATCTTCCTTAGTTTTCAATCTAGAAATAAAACGAATAAATGATGGGTTAATTTAAGTATTACACCTAGAATGATAGATTAATTGAAGATCAATTCCAAATACATACCGACCTATTACACATCCTACAACTAAACCAAATTCATGATATTAACCTCCATACTTTTGTTTCAATAACCATTCTTTATAATAATTTGTATTCATCTATGCCAAAATGAATCATCTTTTTGTGTTAAGCATTTTCTTCAAGATGTTCAAATATATTGGTTAATAGCAATAAAATAGTGAGGGTCTAGGCTATTCGTTGAGATATATCATTTAGACAAGAATCAAAATACACCCTTCCAAGACTTATACAACGTATCAGCAGTGGGCACCATTCATAGGCATCAATCTCTTCAAACTCCTCTCATTTCAAAGGTATGGCCTTAAGAATAAATAAATAAATATTAGAACTTGGAAAAGGATGTCAAGTCAGATGTGGGTGTAAACAATAATTGATAAGGTATTGTTTAATGCTAATCTATATTTGGATTGCAATAGAGATGGTTACATAAGGTAGATGATATGTAGAATTGACATAACATATCAGAATTGAAACTAATTTTTAAGGGTGAATTCATGATGTTTACCTGAAATGTGAATCTAACTGTGGACTAAACTGGAGATTATGTATTCCTCGTTTATATATCTCCACTAAAATACAGTTCCACCACCCTCATGATTACCATCTCTTACAACTACTTCCATCATGTAGGTAAATCAAGATTTAGAAAAAATGTAACAGTAGAGGCTTGTTGTATGATTGTATCGAGTAAGAATGGAGTCTGTCATCTTTTACATCGCCCTAATAATGAACAATCCTCTATCAGGGCCTAACCCTGTTCTATTGTTGTGTGTATGCAAGTTACAATTTAATCCAAGTGTATTCTTTATTTTCTCTACATGTTCTCCATGAAATATGGTTTTTATGGCAAGTTCTAGAGAGCTTAGACTCTAGAGATGAGTTACCCTGCTACTAGTGCAGTTGTTTATTATGAAGCAATGGATGTTATTGAAATTTGTTGGAATATTCAATAATGCTGGGAAGGGGAGGTGAATCAGTATTATGCACTTTTTAACATTTTTAACCACAGCATGTAAACATTAATTTATCAAAAAATTATCACTTATGATGACATTGAATATATCATAAACATATAACCACATAAATAGAGTACACACATGTTTTACATGGAAACTCAAATGGGAGAAAACCACAAAACAATTTTTAATATAAATCTTGAATATTACATCCACAGGAAGCACCAACTTCGAAGATTCTCCAGCACCAACTGGAAGGAAGCTCCAACCCCCTATTTTACAGGCTCAAGCCTAAAGGAAGCTACAACTCCATGGATTCTCGAGCTCCAACTGAAAGGAGGATCCAAACCCCTAGTTTACATGCTCCAACCCGAACGAAGCTCCAACTCCCTAGATTCTCCAAATCCAACTGGAAGGAAGCTCAACCCCCCTCATTTATAGGCTCTAAATTAAAGGAATCTACAACTCCCTAGATTCTCCAACTTCAACTTGAAGGAGGCTCCAACCCCCTTTCCTTCCCCTTCCTTCCTCCCGAAAATATAAATGAGAGAATTAGCCTATCACTGTTACTCTCACTGATATGATACATCATCATCATAAAAAATTATACAACTACAATAACCACATAAAACGTATGCCAATATATCCAAGAATAATATCCAAATCATGTGCTCAAAACCACCATGATATACAACAAACCATGTGTCAAGATAGGCCTCAAGGATGTACCAAAATATACAACATATGTCTCCAAGTATATGCCTCAAGAATATACCAAAATCTCCAAGATACAATCCTCAAGACATATAGAAAACATACCTTTTATTCTACAAAACCCTAGTGCATCAAATCTCAAATCACCAAACCTTCCTTGAATTCATCATCAACATGAGGGAATATTCTTCATAACCTTTCCTTAGCCTCACGGGACTAGACTGGGCAATGAGCGAGGCCTCGCGTTATGAGTATTATAAAACTAGAGGGGGCCTCACGAGACACCCTATACTTGACATGGGGGTTACCTCATATATGGTTTCCTGAAAATCCTTCTCACATCTACAACTCTGAGAACTCCATTTGCACCAAGAGATCATGAGTTTTCTTGATAATCAAATGAGAGGTTCTTGATGGGTATTTATATCCTTCCAAGTACCTCCTTTACTTGTCTTTAGGGCTGAAATATAACTTATTGTTTGTAATGTAATACACTTGTTTCCCCCAACTTGTAATTAATCATTAATTATGATCACCATGCTATGGCATGGGAACAATGTAAATGTATTATTGTTTGGATTGCCAACAATGGATTGTGGGGGTGAATATTTGAAGTAATGACCATGATATCACTCAAGGGAAGAAATGGGAAAATTATGGAGAGGGTTCATTATGTCCAATGACCCAAATTTCTCCTTATTGAAATGATATGCCTCATCTTGGCCCCCAAGGAAAAATCAGTTAACGAGAAAAGGAGTGGTGGTGGAACCATCAACCTCCCCCATGAATGGAAGCATGGTATGGTTGAGGAGATAGGAGGGTTTCACCCCAAAGTACCATAGAGTCCTACAGACCCAGACTAACATGTGTTTCCTTCTGATAGAACGGGACAGGTCCATAACCATCCCAAAGGGGAGAAAGGCGAGGAGGGAGTATAGGCGAAGGAGATGAGAGAAGACACATGGGAAGGGAGAAGGTGTGAGGCTCTCCAACTGAGAAGAGGAATGGAAAGCTCAATAATTTGTTCTGTTTACTGGAGAGAACAAGAGAAAATATATCCGAGGACTAAAAAAAGAGAGTGAATTTAGCAGAAGACTGCAAGCTTGATGTTGAGAACGCATCTGATAAACCTTGTAGACACTGTGGCTGAGAAGGAATCCCTGAGAAACTGTGAAATTTCCCTAGTGATATCATGGCTTGGCATGAGGGTGACCACAGTGTTATGAGTGAATTCCTCTGAGCCTATGGTTGGGTGAAAAGGCTGACACCCACAGCTACTTCATTGGCTACAATATGAAATAGATAAGTATTCTCATATCCTGTATATTTGAAGTGTAACCATAGATTAAAGTTGGATACCTTATGAATATTTTAGGTATGTGCATGTTTTCTTTATGATTAGACTATGTCCTTTTATCTTTGGCTGATCGTGTATTTAAGCAAGTAAGGAACTATATGGTTTGTGCACGTAAATGCTCGAGCCCTATACTGGCTCAAGTTTAAGCACATGAACTATGAGTTTGTTGACCTTGGGTATAGTTTCCTGTATGCATGTCAACACTCCCAACTGTTTTGAGTCTCTTCGGAGAAGTAGTATGTTAAGCTCAGGAGAAAGATCACAAAGCGTGCACCAGTGCCTAAGTATTTTATAACTAATGAAGCTCAGGAAGGATAGCAAGATTTAAGTCTCGATAAGGAAGATCATTTTGTTTGGAATATCCAAGGTCTGTCACGACCATTGGATTTGGAGAAGGAGCATAGGTGTTAACTCCTCAACTCCTACAGTCTTCGCAAGTTTGGCCAAATTGGGTATTCATCGTAAGGAAGACGGATCCTCTAAACTCTCGAAGTATGAAGTGAATCGAGACCTTCCATCAGAAGGGATACATGTCTCCAGATCCCATGATTCAGAGAGTGGCACTTTGGAAGTTTTGAGTCGTAGTGTTAATGGGAAGATGAAATCTTGAATGCCAAATTCCCAAAGTAGTGAGAGTCGTAGATCTATGGATCTACGTGGCCGAATCTCAGTCGTGAGATCTGAGGGATGTTAGAAGGCTATCAGTTCAGAGTGACGTGACCTAGTGAAATCATCTAGGGTGATGTGGACCCACGATCAACGTGCCATTTGTCATTTGAGTTCGGGTGTTTCACAGACCATATAGGTCCATTAACACGTGAAAAGTGTAACCCACTAAAGGGGCCACATGTCCTATCAGCCTTGTCATGTGTTATCTCTAGAAGTTACCTTTCCAAAGACTTGGAAATTCGGGGGTTTTGAGGTGTGGTGTATCGATAAGCTCCAAAGTCATGAATTAATGAGAGCCATCGATCTGAAGGAGCTTCAAGACCACTCGTGACCGTTGGATCTACCCTATCATCAAATTGTGTTTGACCTACTCTAGGAGTAAGGAGAGGATTACACCATGAAACCCTGAACACAAAAGTGGCGAAGCGACGAAGGCCATAGATCTCAAGGTCTACGTGGATGCATCTTAACTGTGAGATCAGAGGGTTTGTAAGGTTGTCAGCTTGAGGTGACGTGGCATGCTGATGTCACCCAGGGTGACATGGAGTCATGATTAACGTGCCACGTGTCTCCAATATATGGACATTTTACAGACCTCTTATGCCTATTACAACATGACATGTGTCACCCCCTAATGAGTACACATGTCACCTTTGTCCCTCACCACATGTCAGCCTTGGGTTTTTGCTTGCATGGCCAATGTGGTTGATGATGCAACCGAGATTCCAGGAGTCTGAGACTTCAGGATTTCAGAATATTTAGGGTGTAGTATAGTAAAGGAATGTTCAATGTTGATCGTCGATCATCGATCGTCGAATGAAGAAACATTCAACATCGATCATTGATCTCCGAACACCGAAATGTTCAACGTCGATCGCCAAATTCTGAAACGTTCAACGTCAATCGCCAAATGCCAAAATGTTCAATGTCGATTTCCAATCACCAAACATAAAAAAATTCAACGTCGATCGTTGATTTCCGAACACCGAAAACGTAGAACGTCGACCGCCAATTATCAAACGTCGAATGCCGAAAAAGGAACGTTCAACATAAAACTACGAACATTGATCATTGAATGGCCAAGGCCATGTAGAGATATCTCGGGACTTCGGAGAGTATGCATGCAGTAAGAAAAGGAGGCATTCAACGCCGAATGTCAAAGACCCCAAATAATAATGCATGGATAACTTCAGGAGACTATATCTTGAAAACTAGGGATCGAATTTTGAGCAGGTAATAGTCGTTAGAAAGATACAGATGAGTATAAGGGGATGAAGACCTCAGAAAGATGTTTTTTGATGATTAATTAGAGAAAAAATTTGATGCCCCATCCCTAGTAAGGGTATTTATGGGTCGGGTGTGTTACAAATTGGTATCAGAGCATGGAAACAACACTTGGCCTATTTGGGCTTATGCACGAGTCACATAAAAATATTATTAGAAAAACGCTAAGGGAGAGGGAATACTACCCTATCCTATCTAGTAGAGTGTGATTCATACACATTCATGGATAGGCCAAAGAAATAGTCCAAAGGATAGGCTAACATGAACCTGTTGAGAGTACCACTATCATATGGAAGTTATCTACACAAGTTCATTGAAAGATGTAGATTAAAATTCAGTTGGGATTTTACCCAAGGAGATTGAATCATGCTAGTCTATGGCAAAGGAAGCCAATCATTTCTTTGGGAAATGATAGTCGATCCTACAGGAGTGGGATTATGTCGATGGGCTCTAATAGAAAGACTTGGATGTGAATGGATTGAAAGGATCCATAGAAGTAATAATTACTTTTTTAATGAAGGATTAAATCTTGTATATGTGTATAACCCCTCACGATCAGAGGAATGATCTTGGTGACCATTCTCTGAAAAGGGAGAGCATGCACAACTCTCGGGTTTCGAAGGGAACTGAGAAACAATTTTTTTTTTTCTGGGTACAGTAATTGATGGGAAGGGTTTTTCTAATCAAGTTGATAAACAAACTATAGAAATACAGAGTAATTGAGTGAGAAATCACAATAGCCTCCCTTTCTTGGTGGATAGGAAACTAATCTGCTAGAATTCTTGTGGGAGGAGGAGAGTGACCTCCATCCCTAATTGTTGTTGAACATAAGGAAGAATTCTTGGTGTAATGGTTAAGACTGATTATGATATAAAGATACTCTAGAGTTATGAACTAGAATACTTACTAAGTAACATACTTCGAAATTGTATTTGGGCTTGAAGGGAATAGTCCAAATGTTATTAGACACTAAAATTTATTATAAATAAGGTAAAATGGTTGATTAAATGTTGATCTAGAATGTGGTAAAGGAAGTGTTGGGGCACTTCTAGATGCCCAATGGGTCAGATTGACATCAAGAGGTGGATTATAATCATATGGAAATAACTAGGTATACTCAGATAGTTATAAGAGGGAGTTTAGGAAAATATTCCATTGTGGAATGTGTTGACCAAGAATGGTTTGAGGCATGAAAGAGAAGCTTGATAAGTTGTCTTGTTTGCTTGGGGAAAGGTTGGAATTTCCCAGATAATATTTCTAGATTGTTGAGTCATCTTATAACACCAGAGGCAATAATAATTTCTTTCTAGTTGTTGTCATATGGAAAGAGGGACATAGTTATGATTATGTATGTTAAACTGACCATGTGGATAGCAATTGAATGATTGCAAGCTCCCAAATGAGAGGGAAGCTTAGTGTTGATTATCTCTATGGAACTTGTCTTGAGAATGGTAGCGAGATCCTTGGGAGAAGGATCTGGAAGTTTGATATGTCCATGTGCGTGTATGACATGGAAATGGTGCAAGCAATAAGTTTGCATGATGTATGTTTGGGCTAGGTGTGTATAGTCTTGAGTGTATGGATTTAGTGAATTGTGAAGCTTCTTGATATGAATCTTGATATTAATACCAACTAGGTATGAATGATATTAAATGTTCAAGTGACACATATGTATTATGTAAGAATATATATATACTAAAGGAACAATATGGATGCCTTGATGAGTGATATGTAAGGAAACAATTACACTTGCCAAGATTGAATGAATACCATGGATGCATGGCCAAGTCTATTCTGAGGAGTCATGAAAGATTGGTTTTGAATGATATCTTGATGGGAATATGTTCCATTCCCCTAGGAAAGGCTAGTATAAATAGATTAAAGAGTAAAAGAGAAGGGATTGTTTGTTGTCATGATAAAATGAAACATGATTATGCATTTGAGGACTGCATGAGAACAATTGTGAACAATAATAAGTTAAATGATTTATGATTAAGCATGTGGTTAAGTGCATCATATATGTAAGTTAGAAAAACAAGGAATATGTGTGGAAAAATAATTTGGATGTATAACAAAGATGCATGTTGATATTCCTTATGGAATATTTGGTAAACAATTGAAGCTAACTCAAGGTTTAGGCCATCACAGATAGAGAAGGATATGAAATAAGGAAGTTGCATGTTGAAGGAGTTATTTGTGGAAGAACTGTGTGAAGACTCTTTCAGAATAATGAAGTCACCACCTTAATGACTATTGGGAATTGAGCAGTGGGCTACAAGATTATTTATATAATAAATACTGGATTACATTCTAAAACAAAATATATTAGTGGAAAACTAACCAATGAGGGTAGACCATTCTGATAACCAAATGGTAAGGTGCAACGTGCACACAGTCATGACTCATTATGAAAAAAAGGTTTGCTATTAAATCATGTTGATGTACCCTAAGAGTTAGGGTGAGACTAACCATGGATTCTCAAGGAAAAGGGAAGGAAGATCCCAACTGGGAGTAATTGAAAAAACAAAGAAAAGAAAAAAGGAGGAACACTCTTTCCACCCTAAAAATAGTGAAATGCTTACAGAGTTGTAGGTATTAGATGAGAAGCTATGAAGAACAAGTATAACAGGAGAAAGGAGAATAAGCAAGTAAGTAATTTTGAATTAATAGGCTTGGTTGAAGCCATATTAAACAAAGGCAACCAGGACTTGGAAAATAACCCAGTTGGACCGAGGACGCAGGCTGTCAAGCTGCAATATTAAAGATTTTAATGACCTGAAACACTGAATTGTCAAACCAGGGTAAGTAAACTTCGAGCTGCTACACTGTATGTGTGGGTAAGATTTTAATCCCTATCTAAAAACTATCTTTAGAAGAAAACACAAACTCACTCTGAGAAACTGAATCCTAATAACTATCCTGAAACTTATCATCTCCTATTTAATTCATCACAGAAAACAGTCCTATGCTTGAATGCTGGTGCTTCTATTTCTACTCAAAAATATGTGATTTCATAAGACTATTCTACCACTACTTTTAATCATCTATCATCACCATTTTTATTTAAGACATGACAAAAAGAGTATTCCCTAAAATTCATTTAATCTGAACATCAGAAATGAATCTAAATCTGTCTACAGGAAAACAGAGGAATACCCTACTTACCCTACTGGTACTAGAAGCTTCCTCTAATTTAATTGCAACCTAACTATCCTAACTACGCATGGTAACTAACTATCCCAACCAAAACGAAGTTTATTCCAACTCTAAGTTATGTTCAAATTGGAAATTGAAATCAAAGCAACCTAATTCTTGCTCTAAACTCTACAGGAATCGATCATGCATTTACTACTCATCAACATAGCAGATATCAGTGTGTTGGAAATGATATAGTTGAAGAACAATTTAGCATGATTCTGAACAAGTTAGTTCTTAAACTTTACGCTATCATGCATGCAAATACTAAAACAATGAAAATAAAATAAATCTACAACAAAGTAAAGCAGCGACTTGAACCTGTTTGGCGGGCCCAACCAAAAGGTACAAACGTTGTAAGGAACAACCAGAACTAACTATATCATTCTATGCAACCATTGTGTATACTTCACGTTCCATTTACTCAAAGAAACAACTCAAATCATAGGACAGTGAAATAACATAACGCAAGATAGATTATATTCAGAAATGTATTCCATAACATAGCATACTCTAACCATTCTTAGGAGTGATCTTCTGTTTATATATAGATCCTCTTCCATAACAGTCTAAAGAAAAAATACATAAACTCAAACGTATCCCCGATCCGAAAATAGCTTGAAATCAAGTTTAAAAACGGTCTTCACATCTTCGTGACACGTAGTGTCACGAAGTGTGAATCATGAAATATTAACGACTCAGTTATATCATTGTGCCTTCAATCATCATATGAGCGATGACTCCATCTGTCATGTAAAGCTCCCTGTCTCCCATTCTAGCCATAACGCGCGGATCTTCAGAAGCTTCGTTGGTATTTCCACGGGGTACGAGCTGGTACCTGGTACTGGAAAATCTTGTTTAAAATAGAAATAGTACCTAACTCAAGACATATTAGTTTCGATATTAATTTAAAGCATCAAAATGCATAAAAATAACTTGAAACGTAAAGATACCTTGAGTAACCCCATTGAGTGGTAAAGAGATGTCAATTGTGTCAAAACAAAGCCAGAATGGGTGGTATTGGGTATGGAGATGGAGGTCTTTTTGATATAATATAGGAAAAAACATGATCAAAACTGGAGACCAACATGCCCCCACACTGAAGTCTTTGCCTGTCCTCAGGCAACAAAAAGTCAAAGACTGGTAGCGATCAGAGGGTTGCAGCAGCTGCAACCAACATTTGTAACCTCTCCTGTTTCTTCATATTTCTGACTTCTTTCTTGAGGACTCGTTTGATTATAATATTCTTTCTGGTAGTCTTTTGTAGTTTCCTGTTCCTTCGAAAAAGACCCTTATTTCTCTATTTCAATCTGTCAATTTTGGACAAGAGATTAGTCACCCTGACTTTCATGAGTTCATTCTTTGTTTTTATATGTCGATCCAATATAGTGTACTCATGTAGCTTCTCTTTCAGCCTGTTGTTCCTACTTTCTAGTCTCGCTACCATTGGTTTCAAGGATCGACTGGAGGAAATTTCATAATAGGTTTCAAATGTTTGATCCTACCCTGGTTGTGGTTGAGGACTAGATGCATGAGTAAACTCATCTGGACTTTGAGCAGGGGTGTTAACTCTATCGGAATTATGGTCTGAACTGAATTCAGGAGTGAATTCATTTGGACTTTGTTCTTAGGTGTCAACCAGATCTGGATGAGCTGGATTGAGTTCAGAGGTGTCAAGTGGATCGGGATTGTCAACTAGACTAGGTTCAGGAGTGAACTTTCTTTGTATCCGAGAAGGGGTACCTATTGGTACTCGAATTGGCTCATTCTACTCAATTCCTTTAGGCACAGTAGCCTACCAATCCATTTTATCAGTCTTTCGAATTAATTGGGATAGTGTCCAAGTCATTTCAAAGGGATCTGGAGCCTCCTCATGATCATCCATGCTTGACAACCTCTCCTGTGGTGGGTAACTGGGCACAGAGTTATCCATTCCTGACAAGGTGATTTTACATTTTCATTTTGGATTTCTCCTCGGTTTGTTAGACAACTCTGCCATTTCTTCCATGTCGATTATGTTCTCAACATCTAGGGAAGAACTCTGAATTTCAGCATGTGCCTCTGTAGGAGTAGTATTCTTCACAATTTCGTTATTGGTTTCCACTCCTTCAGACCCATGAGCATGTTCTGGATCAGGGTCTCCAGTACCAGCTTCAATTGTGCTATCGGGTATGTTCTCAGGGTTAGCACAGACTTTGGTCAGGGTTTTAACCCTCTTTTTCCTAGTGTTCAACTTCTTTTGTGGGGGGGGGCAGGCTTAACACTCCTATATTTAGATTTGGCAGAGGCTAGGGTTTTTACAGTGAACATATCCCAAGTTTCTTTCTTTTTGGATAGTGAAGACTTAATCAAAATATTAACAAGACCGAAATGAAACAGACTTCCACGAAAATCTTTGGCCTTTCGTACCTGTTCGGCCATCTTTTTCAAACTTTTTAACAGAAAGAAAGGTATGTTCAGAGGATTACCTTTGAAGTGTAACAGGAGTCGGGCATGGTAGGGAAATACGATGGTGTATTGTCCTTCACACGTGGGGTAACGTTGAAGGATGGCTAACAATTGAGCCCACTGCGGTTCCAACCATGACCGTGATGTTCCCTCGGACCACTGTGTTTCCCAGTACTGTGGTTTCAAAAGCTAAGTGCAGAGTTGTTTGTCAACAGGCTGACCCTTTGTCCATCTCTGTCCAGTGGTGGGCAATTGAATTGCCTCTGAAATGAACTTCTTCGTGACTTCGAACTCGAGTTCGCCCACTTTAGCAAACCCACCCTCAAAATGCAGATCAAACTGGAGCGTAATTGCATCATTATATCCATCGAATTTCTTCAGAAACGGCTCCCAACCTGCTTTCTTAAAAATATCTCTGGTTGCCTCATACTCCAGAAGAACCTCTAGGTCTGGATATGTCTCCGGTTCATGGCGATTTTCCACCATGGTTACACTTGATATCACAGCGGAGGTATATGGGTGAGCAACGAAATTTGGACGAGGGCGACGAGGGGAGAGAATGTGATGGGGAATGTAGTCGGGAGAGAAATCATATGAGAATATTTGAATTGTCATGGGGATCGATGGCATGTGGAAAAATTATGATAGTCGTACGTAAGTGTAGAGTATGATCATATATGAGTCATGTCGAACTCAGCTCCGAGAATGTGGTGCATTTTTATGATATGAAATGTCATGGTGGGTTAGTTCATTGGGTACAGGTCATGGAAATGATGAAACACTATGGAGTAATCAAGGCATCCTTAGTTCAAACTATTAGTATGCAAATTAATACAGTAAATCAACATGAACTAAGCATACCTAAGTTAAATTACCTATCCTCATTGTTATGCAAGTCTTGCTGTAGAATTTTTATTTTAAAGTCAAGTTTGGGTTTGAAGGGCGTGGAAATTTTAATTGATCTGGTATTTTTGGTGAACCTGTAACTGATGAACTCTGTGCTGGTACTGACTGGTACCGATGGAACACTCAGGAATCTGCAGAGAAATTTTACCCAATATATCTTGCTGAGAAGAATTTCCTGTTTATAGTAGCAAATTATTTGATGAGGATTCCTGAACCTGGCTTTTATTCTATCCTGAAAAAGATTAATTGAAATCATGTCTTCAACAACTTCAAAGCTTCTAACTCCTGGTACAATTTTGGTTTGTGTGAATGATTGTTCTGGAGTCGAACACAAACATAAATCATTGGATTACTGGCCATTAATGAATGTCGTTAACCGATGCGAGATGACCCACCAGTGATGTCAATGGGCCTCAAGGTACCTATATCACATCCTAATAGGTACGAATAGAGGTTTTGATGTTGAGTCACCTGTAGGATCTATCAACCAAGAGACATTGGTGTATTCCCAGGGTTGTCAGCAAGGACATCCGCCATTGAGGCATGCAGAGTCCAGGGTGCTAAATAATCTCTAATATCTGCTCCAGATAAGGTGCTGATGTCGATGGAGTGAGATTTGTTGGAAGGTGGACCTTAACGTCTTCCACATCATCCAACACGAGTGCAGATAGAAATCTTGCAGACATAGATTTTTTTTGGAACAGTAATCACTTACTTGTGNCAACATGAGTGCAGATAGAAATCTTGCAGACATAATTTTTCGGAACAGTAATCACTTACTTGTGGATTTTATGAGCCCAAGTTAGTACATGCTCATTGCTTCCTCATGTTTGGAGAGTCTGAGGAAAGGCTAAAAGAAGACTCTAGGGGGTTTCTTTCCCATAATAATTCACCAGGTCTAGTAAAGAATAATCCTTCCTAATAAATGCCCCTTTCATACTTTAATGAGCAGTCAAAGGGAGCAAACAAGCTCAAATTTATTTGTTTTAGAACAAGTCAGTTACATTGATAAGAAAATTTCATGAAATGAAGCAGTCTTACCTTCTTACCTATTGCGAGAGGGTGATAAAACTTGCTCTGAGAAACCCTGTAAAACGGAAAATAAAAGATCAACATATCCAAAGAAAAGAAAATAAATGTTTTTTTCTTTTTTTGGTTATTTGATTTTTTTTTTTAACATTTTCTGCTAAAAATCTATTATTTACAGAATTTTAAAGCAGTCTGAATGATCAAAGATCAACAGGAGGAGAAGACTCTTCCCCCACTATATTTAGTTCTGTTTGCTTGGCCACTTCCTGTAAGAAATCATCTTTTGACAAAGGTTTGTTGTACACTTTCAATTGATGTCCATTCACTACAAAGGAGTTCTGAGAATTATCTATGGTTTTAATCCTGACAGAACCGTTATCAAAAATAGTTTCTACTTCATAAGGTCCCAACCATCTTGTTGTAAGTTTCCCTTTGAAATTTTTGTATTTGGAATCGAAAAGTAATGCCCAATCCCCTGGTTGAAAATGCTTTTTCTTGATGTATTTGTCATGCCACTTGTTGCGTTGACTTTGCACAAGGATGGTCCTTTGAAGAGCATCCTGCCTCATTTCTCCCAATTCATTAAGTTGCATGACCCTATGTTTCTGTGCTTCACTCAAATCCAACCCCAAATCTGCTGCTAAGCGGAATGTATGGATCTGAAACTCTATGGGAAGGAGAATTTGCTTACCGAATACCAATTCATAAGGAGTATGACCAATGGTATTTCTCCATGTAGTCCTGTATGCCCATAAGGCTTCTGGAAGCCTATCTGCCCAATATTTATGATGTAAGTGTATGGTCTTGGTCAGAATTGCTTCTAGAACTTTATTGGTAGATTCCACTTGCCCATTGGCTTGTGGA